>ML419918.1:27909-113186 GCA_005239525.1 Nicotiana knightiana | reverse complement strand
ATTAATGCGCATAAAATGTTAGGTATATCACATGTTAAACTATGCAATTTAGTCTCGCATCATGACCCTCGTTGAATAACCGAGTCAATTCTTCTCTCAACTGCCTGCAGTCTTCAATCCTATGGCCGTGTATGCCATGGTACTTGCACATCAAGTTAAGATTTCTCTAAGAAGGTTTGGTTTGTATCAGCCTTGACCACCTAGTATCTTTAATCCTTTAAATGGATGATACGATACCCGAGGCATCGACACTGAAGTTATACTCTGATAATCGAGGTGCTTCCGTGGGATCCACGTACTTATCGAATCCAGTCTTACTCATGAGTCCCCGAGGATTATGTCCTCGGTCACCCCTTCGATCATTGCGGGTGGAATTACGACCCGTATGGTTGTTTCTTCTATCTGCGGTGTAAGGCTATTATCGATCTTTTGTTGGCCTCGATTCTCTGTTGAAATCTCTTTGGCTCTTACCTATCGACCGACTCGGGTGTACTGAACCCGAGAGGGCTCCCAGTTGGTCATCCTCAACTCTAATCTTTGACTGGTACCGGTTATGAACATCCTCCCAAGTCACAGCCGGGTATTCTATCAAATTTTGTTTCAGTTGGCGTGATGCGATCGAGCTTCTCTCGGTCAGTCCCTGTGTGAAAGCTTGTACAACCCAGTTGTCGGTAACCGGTGGCAACTCCATATGTTCCACTTGGAATCGAGATAAAAATTCTCATAGCATCTCGTTTTCCCTCTGCTTTACCTTGAAGAGGTCTGATTTTCTCGTTGCAACTTTTATAGCTCCAGCGTGCGCCTTTACAAACGATTCTGCCAACATGGCGAACGAAGCGATAGAGTTCAGAGGCAAGTTATGGTACTAAATCATGGATCCATTGGATAGGGTCTCCCCGAATTTCTTCAGCAGGACTGACTCGATTTGATCATCTTCCAAATAATTTCCTTTAATAGCGCACGTATAAGAGGTAACGTGCTCATTGGGGTCTGAGGTCCCGTTGTATTTTGGTATATCGATCATCCTGAATTTCTTTGGTATGTGATTTGGAGCCGCCCTAGGAGGAAATGGTTTCTGTACGAATTTCTTGGAGTCCATTCCCTTTAAGATCGGTGGTGCCCCCAGAATCTGATCAACTCGAGAGGTATAGGTTTCTACCTTCTTATCATTGGCTTCAATCTTCTTCTCCCCCGACTCTATCCTCTTAGTAAACTCCTCGAGTGTTATCATTATAGCAGGGCCGGTCGTCGAAGTATTGTCACTTGATCTTTCAGGCACTGACTCGGTACGGCGAGTAGCCTTTTGCTCGATCCTATTTGGAGTCTGGTGCTGATTTTGCAATGGGGAAATAGCATTCTATTGGGATTTAAACATTTCCAATATGACTTGGAGACTAACACCTTCGTCCCCTCTGCCTTGGGTACCTCAACCGTCGGTCCGACCTTTCCTGCGTACGCTTCCATCAGGGTCCCTGACTAAATATGCATTCAAATCAATGTGTGAACCGATGACGACCGGGTTAGTGGGTGGCGCTCCTCCGAGACCATCTTGTGGGACCTCGACTCCTGTAGCGACAACATTCTCGTTCTCCCCGTGGAGTCCCAGGCCGTTGTCACCATGTGTAGCTGTGTTCTGTGAGTTTGACATGATTTATCCTGAAATCAAAATTCTTGACAAGAAACAAGTGTAAAATAATGTGTTATACCTGAATCAACACTGAAAAATCACTATTATCCTTAGCCCCACGATGGGCGCCAATCAATGATGCATCTTCAATAGTACAAGAAAGTAGATTCAATGGTAATTTTTATTATTGGTACATGCTCAGCAAGCAGAAAAGAATTGAAAAAAGTAATGGTGTTATCACATGTTGACCAAAAGATATTTAAATGTGTTTACCTCGAAATACGAGTAACAATTAAATTTGTAATGTGGTTATAAGGATATGCGATCCAATACAATGCTAATTTGTAAATAATTAAGCAAATAAATAAACGAAATGATTTATATGAATCAAACCTGTATGATTGCAAGCCGTCGACCTCGATCTGGATTATATTCGAGAATGGTTTGCCAAGAAGAGTGAGAATAGCTATAATAATGCGAACAACTCAAATGTGGAGAATTAACAATAAATAAAAGAGCTTTGTATTCAGTAGTGTGAGTAAGAACTAGAGCGTTATGATAATTGTGATTATGGATCCGTAGAAATGAATAGGGTTCCTCTTTATATAGTAGAGGAATCCTAAATAAGGAGTGATTCTAATTGCGGAAGTAAGATACATGATTGAATTTATTAACCGCCAATAGCTCTACCGGCTCCGAGATTCTCGCCGGGATTGATGATTGAGTGCAGATATTTCGCGATTCTGTTACTATGGTGTTGATCTAGTGTGACCTCGATATCTCAGCCTTTATACTCACTGAGCCCGAACTTACTTCAATCCCAGCTTGAAATCGAGACATATTCCTTGAACCCTTAGGCTCGGACATCTTCGATTTCTACTGTACGCAAAATGGTTTACAAAATTTTATATAATGAGACTCACTTCTTGACGTTTTTCTAGCTGCTATCAACAACACAATCTATATAGACTGTAGTATTAATCTATATTTATTTAAAAGTATCTCAGAATAATAAAAAAAAGTAGTCTAATGCACTAAGCTCTCGTTATACGCGGGGTCCGGGGAAGAGCTGTACCACAAAGGTCTATTGTGAAAGTACAAGGGGGTGGGGTGGGGAGGGGTGAATTGTGGTCTATTAAAACTTGTTTGACTAAGTGTGAGTTTAGTCGACTAGCTTTCACACAACAAACAAATAAGGTATAGATGAACCAAATGAATTTAAAGCAAAATAAGACACAACAATTTTTATACTGGTTCGGTACCGGTGTGGTACTTACGTCCAGTTTCCCTTGGGTCACAAAGGTTCTCTTAGATCTTGATAAGGGATTACAATAGTGATGGTTTTAGTTCGTTCACCACCAACGATGTTTAGCAATAGTAATTTCTGGATGTTGACACAACTCTCTTTTGTGTTCTAACTCTTCCTATCTTTTATGACACTTGTAGACTCAAGAATATAGTGTTTGCACTAAGAACTAGAGAGATTTACCAGACAGTGTTTGTAGTTGCGTAAATCTTCTTCTTGAAATTTGCAGTCTTCTTATAGGAGAGTTTGAGAGGTGTTGCATATAGATCTTGATTGATGCACTGAATCCTCTAAGAGATTTAACCCGAATCCTGCACTTGAGATGGACTGGATTCGTTTATGTCCTTCCTTTTCATGTCCTCATTTCATGGAGTGATTTGAGGCTTCGATTTGGTTGGTCAATCTTCTAATATCGTCTTTGAGGAGATTCCTGATATTCTGAGCTGCACTTGATATATTTTCCTTGTTAGACAGTCTCGATATCCTTTGATTGAGAATGAGATAGCAAGACTGATTTGATTTCCATTTTGATGGCTTCTTGTCCTTTGATTTAGCATCGTCTCCTTTGATTTAGTATCACCAACTTCTCTTGCTTTTGTTTATTTCCTTAGCAATGCCTTGATTCCTACAATCAAAGTAGATAGGATTTAGTTTTGCATAATTGTCATCACTGAAACTTAGATGTAACAATATTCCCCTTTGTGATGATAGCAATAAAGAGAGAGTATACAAGTGTACTTCCCTTTCATAACTTGAGATGCGTACTCCCCCTGAGTTGTTACTAGATGTACTCATCACTGCCCTCCCTGAGTTGTTATTTACTTCTCCATAATGTTCTCCCCCTTTGACATCAATCAAAAAGGAAAGAAAAATGCTTGCCAAATATATATAACCTAGGAAATAATATACAAATAATATGAAAAATAGTTAGGAAGAAGAAGTAATGCCTTCAACAGAGGCATAGAGAGATGGTTCATACAAACCAATGCAAAAATAAGTCTCAAAACAAAAGCAAGAACACAAAAAATTATTTTTAACACACACAAACACGCCTTAATTTCTCCCCAGGAAGTACTTGAGGGTATTGATCACTTTGGTGCAGGAGTCATAGGAGGTTTCAACATCTTTGACAAGCTTGTCCATCTTTTCTGATATGGAGTTGAATGCCCTGGTTCCTTGTCTCCGTGTTGCTCCCATATCCATCGTAAGCTTGGCCACATCTGTACCTGTTTACTTGGTGACTTTCCTGATTTTGTCCACCTGTTCTTTCATCCCAATGAGCAGAAGTTTTACCACATCTAGATAATGTTGAATCTGCTGAATATTTTGAGAGGCAGTCGACTGAGACTCTGGTGGTTAGGTAGGAGCTTCAACTTGCACTGGGACACTTTCAACTTTGGCGTGCTTGACCCATCCATCATCACTTAAAGTGTACCCCAAGAATAGGCTATCCCATCACAGAAAAGGCTGTCTTATCATATGTACTGGTAATATGCTTGGGTGTGAAAGGTGCCAAATAAACCTTCATAACTTCAAGAATATGGGAGATAAGTATGCCATAGGGTAGACAAGCAGCATAAGAAGATATATCCCTGATACTCTTAAGCATATAATGACAAATCCATACAAACCAGTCAAGTCTTTTATTGTTCACAAGACAGTAAAGAACAAAAATATCTCTGGTAGACAAAGTGCTAAAGGACCAGTTATAGGAAGTAACGTGGTGGCTATCATGTGGGTCAAAACACAGTGTTCAAACTTTAGGTTTTTAGGACCAATGTCGGGAGGATTATCAGACAGAAAGGCTTTTGCTTCTTCTAAAGAAACTTTAAAATCTTTTGGCCAGGAATTTTGCACAAAAACATCATACC
The DNA here is from genome assembly GCA_005239525.1 of Nicotiana knightiana. Lineage (NCBI taxonomy): Eukaryota > Viridiplantae > Streptophyta > Magnoliopsida > Solanales > Solanaceae > Nicotiana > Nicotiana knightiana. The sequence goes on along the minus strand of ML419918.1, from coordinate 108,382 downwards.
CATTAAACTTAGCAGAAAAAATCTTCTCAAATTGATAAGAGTCAAGAACAATTCGAGTTCCTAAAACCATGGACTCCAAATCATCTTTATCATTCACAAATAAATTTGCATATAACATTCTCACAGGCTCTTCATACACAAAGTTTCCAATAGTATTGAACAGAGAGGAAAGGTGTTGAAAATCAAGCAATCACATCACAATGTAGATTTTTCATAAGAGAGAGAGTTACAGAGCATCCATAAGCCATAGATTTTGACTTACAAGACTCAAACCTTGATTTCTCACTTGGTCCATAGAAGATTAATTTTTCCTCTGGCCCAAATTCTGTACTCTCCACTTTCCCTTTTTTGCATGCAGGATTTTTAGGGGTCTGCTCCATGGGCCTCTTTCCTGCCTTTTTCTGAAGGTCCTCCGAAGATTCACTACTTTCATTGTTGCTTTTGAGAAAATCTGAGTCGATGGATGATTACAGGTCTACAGTTTTTTCAAGATTGTGGGTTTTCTGAAAATGTCTGCTTCGTCTGGTGACAGTAGAAGATGAGAGATTTATTTTCGCCATGGTGAAGTAATTTGTTTGTATAGGATGAATAGTGAAAGGGAGAGAAGAGTGTTCTTATCTAGGCATTGGGAAGGTTGAAGAGTTGTATTGGTTAAAGGAAAAGACAAATTCAGAAGGAAGCGACTCTTCCGAGGAGATGTTTCGGCAGTACTGATAGAGGTGTAATAATTACACTTACATCAAAGTAAAATTAAACACACATACGAAAGAAAATAAAATATTTTAAACATATACAAAAGATTTGTTTTACAAAATAGACATAATGCCGATTTTGTTTTTGCAGTAAACAAAATCTTTCTTCTAAAAGAGGCTTTGTAAAAATATCAGCAAGTTGAGATTCAGTACTAATAAATTCTAATACAATATCACCTTTAGCAACATGATCACAGATAAAATGATGCTTGATTTCTATATGTTTTGCTCTAGAGTGATGCACATAATTTTTTGACAAACAAATAGCACTAGTATTATCAAAAAATATAGAAGTAGAGGTAAGAGATAAATCATAGTCGATTTTAAGTTGATGCATGATCCAAAGAACTTTTGTACAACAACTTCCAATAGCTAAATATTCTGCTTTAATTGTTGACAAGGCAACACAATTTTATTTCTTTCTATGCCAGGAAACTAGTGCATTTCCCAACAATTGGCATGTGCCACTAGTACTTTTCTTGTCGATCTTATCACCTGCAAAATCTGTATCTGAAAAACCTTTTAAAACAAAATTGTTAGAGCGAGCATACCATAATCCTAATTCAGAGGTCCCAATAAGATATCTTATAATGTGTTTAACATCAGTAAGATGAGATTCCTTTGGAGCCGACTGAAGTCTTGCAGATTAACACACACTGAACATTATATCTGGTTGGCTAGCAGTGATATATAATAGAAATCCAATCATTCCTCTATACATAGTTTCATCAACACTTTTTCCATTGTTATCTTCATCAAGTGTAGTTGTTTCACTCATTGGAGTCCCAATGGACTTAGCATTCTCCATGCCAAACTTCTTTATAAGTTCCTTGATGTACTTGGTTTGACTGATAAAGATCCCTTTGGGAGACTATTTGATTTGCAGCCCAAGAAAGAAAGTTAGCTCCTCCATCATGCTCATTTCAAATTCTTTTTTCATAGAATGAGCAAATTCTTCACATAGAATAGAGTTAGGACTTCCAAAAATAATATCGTCAACATAAATTTGAGTAATAAGATTACCTGAATTTGAGTGCTTAATAAACGGGGTTGTATCGATATTACCTCGTTTGAAATCTTAATTTAGAAGGAAGGAGCTTAATATTTCATACCAGGCTCGTGGAGCTTGAGTCCTTATAGAGTTTTAGTCAACTTGTATACATGATCTGGGAGGTTATCATTTACAAATCCAGGAGGTTGCTTCACATAAACTTCTTCAAAGATGTATCCATTTAGAAAAGAACTTCTTTACATCCATTTGAAATAGTTTGAATCCTTTATGAGCAGCAAAGGCAAGTAATATTCGAATAGATTCCAATCTTGCTATAGGTGCAAAGTTTCATAGTAGTCGATTCCTTCTTGCTGAGAATAACCTTGTGCAACTAGCCGTGCTTTATTTCGTACCACTTGTCCGGGTTCATTCAACTTATTTTTGAAAACCCATTTGGTTCCTACAATATAAGCATTTTAAGGTTTTGGAACCAGTTTCCACACTTTATTTATTTCAAATTGATCAAATTCATCTTTCATTGCTTTGATCCAGTGAATTTCTTTTAGTGCTTCATCCACTTTCTTTGCTCAAGTTGAGAATTTAGAGCCATGTGAGAGTTGAGCTTTTGAGATTTTCTAGTAGTGATTCCTTCCTGTGGATTTCCGATAATGAATTTGTGAGGATATCCAGGTTCACTTTTCCACTCATTTGGGATGCTTGTGGTTGGTTCACTTCCCTCAGAAGTCGATTGTTCTGTTGAAGAAGATTCCTGATTTCAATGTGCTCCTCAGTTAACTGATTCTGCTGACCAGTTGACTCATCTTGACAGTCTTTTCCTACAACAACAGACTTTGGGACAATAGAAATTTCTTCATATTCAGGAAGTTTTTCATTCCTTGAGCGAGGGTTAGTATCAACAAAAAAACATGAATTGGTTCTTCATTGCATAAGGTTCTTTTATTGTAAACTCTATATGCTCTACTTGAGGGAGAATATCCAAGAAATATACCTTCATCGATTTTTGGATCAAATTTACCCAGATTGTCCTTTCCATTACTGTGAATGAAGAATTTTCATCCAAAAGGGTGAAAGTAACTGATATTGGGTTTCTTACCATTCCATAGCTCATATGGAGTCTTTTTGAGAATGGGTCGAATCAAACACCTGTTGATAATATGACATGTTGTGCTCACAACTTCTGCCTAGAAGTGGTGGGGTAGAGAGTTTTTCACAATCATGGTTCTTGCCATGTCCTGTAAGGTTCTATTTTTACGTTCTACCACTTCATTCTGTTGAGGCGACCTTGGTGAAGAGAAACTGTGAGAGATTCCTTGGTCATTGCAGAAGTTTTCAAAAGCTCCGCTTTCAAACTCTCCTCCGTGATCACTTCTGATAGTGGAAATGTGGTATCCTTTTTCATGTTGAACCTTCTTACAGAAAACTTCAAAATTCCTTAGAGCTTCATCTTTATGAAGTAGAAAAATAACCCGCGTAAATCGAGAAAAATCATCCACAATAACAAAAGCATATTTTCTACCACCTATACTAGCAGTTCTAGTTGGACCAAATAAATCCGTATGCAATAGTTGAAGAGGTTTAGTAGTAGAAACAATGTTTTTGATTTTGAAAGATGAACATGTTTGTTTTCCTTGTTGACATGCATCACAAATATGATCTTTTGAAAATCTAGTTTTGGAAGACCAATGACAAGATCATGTTTAGAAAGTTTTTGAATAGTATGCATGCTAGCATGTCCAAGTTTTCTATGCCAAACCCAAGGGTCATCAATCATAGAAGAAAGACAAATTTGATCACCAAAACTATCTACATTACTGATAGTATAGACATTCCTATCTCTATTACCTGAAATAATAACTTTACCTGAAAGAATAACTTTACCCGATTCGTCTTCTATAAACTATCCATGTTTTAAAACGAACCTCATAGTCATTGTCACATAGTTGACTGACACTGAGAAGATTGTAAGCGAGTTCATCAACCAGGTACGCTTCGTCCACATCACATGTTGAGCTTAGAGGAACTTTTCCAACTTCAATTATGTTTCCTTTTGACTTATTTCCAAAGGTAACTGCTCCTCCATCTAGTTTGGTGACTGTTTTGAATAATTGTTTGTCACCAGTCATATGTCTGGAACACGTGCTATCAAGATGCCATTTTCCTTTTCGATTATTCTTGCGGTGTTCCTGCAAAACAAAATTACTTTTTTTAGGTACCCAAGCCTGCTTGGGTCCTGAATAGTTAGATTTCTGAGTGTTAGCTTGACTAGAGAATTTAGGTCATCCTTGAACCTGCAACAATTAGAAGTGTGACCATGTTTTCCACAATAAAACCACAAAGGATTATTGGGATTTTCAGAGCCCCTTTCTGCTCTGATTCTATTCCTGCATCGGTTAGTATTGTGGCCATTTTTACCACAATAAGAGCATGCATGAGAGTTTCTAGTTCTAATCAAAGAGTTATGAGGAGCAGTCTGATTTGATTTGACAGAACTATGACTTGTGAATTTTTCTAATCCATTCAGTTGAAGTTGCAGTTCATTCACTTCATCTTGAAGCATGTCACACTCAATTTCACCCACTTCTAGCTTTAAGGCCCAGTCTTTCTTTTCTCTTTGGATTTTTCTGAGTTCATTTATAACTCGTTCGTTATCTGGAAGAGCAATATCAACAAATTCTTGAAGTTCATAACAGTTGGGACATGTAGGAAGACGTACCTCACTGGTTTCCTCATCTGCCATAAGACCAAGTTCACCTGAGTCTTCTTCCTCATTTGCTCGTTTGTCTGCCATGAGTCTAGGCTCTCCTGAGTCCTCATTGCTATCTTCTTTTATGGCCATGAAACACATATTTGAAATTGCTTCATGGTCAGATTCTTCTTCATCACTATAGGCTCCAAAAGACCTCTTCTTTTGAAGGTTCCTATTGAGCTTCTTCTTCAGTTCGGGACAATCAATTTGAATGTGTCCGTGTTTTTCATATTCATAGCATCTTCCATAATTTTTATCATTTTCATTATTTGTTCTTCCTTTTCTGAAGTTTGATTTCCCTCTCCTGCTATTTCTGTTTTTTCTCATCATGCTTGTTACAACTTGGGAAAACATGGTTATGTTTTTCATCCTGTTCTCCTCCTTCCTCTTCCTCTTCATTTTCTAGTTCAGCCACACTTGCTTTAAAGACAGTTGTTTTCTTCTTTTCTTGTTGAATTTTTCTATCCAACTGAGTTTTCTCAAAGGCAATTAGATCATCTCTAGGTTCATCATAAGACATTTTATCAAGTGACTGACATTCCAGAGCAATAACCTTGGGCTGGCAAATTGTAGGTAGACTTCTAGGAATTTTTCTGACATGTTCTCCGCTCTTTATTGGTCTACCAAAAGATTTTAGGTCTCCAGGATTTTGCTGAACCTGGAGAATATTTCCTCCACCGATTCTCCATCCTTCATTTGAAATAGCTCATAGTCACGAACTAGAAGATTGATTCATGTTTCTTTCACCTTGTTGGTTCCTTTATATGTGACCTCCAATTTATCCCATATTTCCCAGTTTCATAGCTTGAAATCTTTTCATACTCTTCTCCACTGATAGCAACAATAAATTTTTTGCTTTGGCATTCACAATTATGATATAATCTTGTTCATCAGTGTAATCATCTAAGTCAAGTGGATCAGTTGATACAATGACTTGATCATTCTCATCTTTCTTTGGTGGAATTGGAAGATTTCCCTTTTTGATCACACGCCAAACTTTGATGTCATATAACATAGTGTATGTTTCTATACGAACTTTCCAGTGAGAAAAGTCTTATATGTTGAAATATGGAGGTCGTACCTGAGAGGTTCCTTCTTGAAATAACGCACCGACGACTGTTTTGATCCCATGATCTTTTCCTCACTAGCTGTTAAGAGAATTTTGTGAAACCTGGCTCTGATACTAATTGAAAGTACAAGGGGGAGGGAGGGGGAGGGGGGTGAATTGTGGTCTATTAAAACTTGGTTGACTAAGTGTGAGTTTAGTCGACTAGATTTCGCACTACAAACGAATAAGATAGAGATGAACCAAACGAATTGAAAGCAAAACAAGACACATCAGTTTTTATACTGGTTCGGTACAGGTGTGGTATTTACATCCAGTTTTCCTTGAGTCACAAGGATTCTCTTAGATATTGATAAAGGACAATAGTGATGATTTTAGTTCATTCACCACCAACGATGTTTAGCAACAGTAATTTCTGGATGTTGACACAAATCTCTTTTGTGTTTCTAATTCTTCTTATCTTTTATGACACTTGTAGACTCAAGAATACAATGTTTGCACTAAGAACTAGAGAGACTTAGAAGACAGTGTTTGTAGTTGCGTAAATCTTCTTCTTGAAATTTGTTGTCTTCTTATAGGAGAGTTTGAGAGCCATTGCAGATTGATCTTGATTGAGGCACTGAATCCTCTAAGAGATTTGACCCGAATCCTGCACTTGAGATGGGCTGGATTCATTTATGTCCGTCCTTCCTTTTCATGTCCTCATTACATGGAGTTATTTGAGGCTTCGATTTGGTTGGTCAATCTTCTACTATCGTCTTTGAGGAGATGCCTGATATTCTCGAGACACTTGATATGTTTTCCTTGTTAGACAATCTCGATATCCTTTGATTGAGACCGAGATAGCAACACTAATTGGTTTCCTTTTTAATGGCTTCTTGTACTTTGATTTGGCATTGTCTCCTTTGATTTAGCATCACCAACTTTTATTCGTTTTGTTGATGTTCTTAGTGATGCCTTGATTCCTGCAATTAAAGTATATAGGATTTAGTTTTGCATAATTGTCATCATTGAAACTTAGATATAACATATTGTATAGAGCTGTACCCTGTATTTTTGTCAGACGCTATTTTCACGATAACATCTTTACCAGTTACGCTAAGGCTGCTCTTCAAAAAATATCTCAAGATGAAGGAACAAAATTATCTGTTCGTTGCAAAAAAATATATTATAACAGAGTCTATAAGCAATTGTTGACGTTCAAAGAAGTGGATGAAGATTCAATCATTGTCAAAGATAATCTTGAGAGAGAGACTCATAATTTGGGACGTCGAACAAGAAGTTAAATTCGTTTTATTTTATATAATCGTACGTGTTATATATGAATTTTTTTATAAATTTGTGTATGTGCCCGATTGTATATAATTCGACTAATTCAAACATGTACCTGTTATCTTCCACCGATATACATATTGAGTAATTTTATCCGTCAAAACTTGTATGTCTAATATGAATTATGATGTTGCATATCATTGTTAAACTTTGCAGTTAATACATGTAGAACATGGGATAAATCAAAAAGTCAAAATACACGAGTGACAACTCCTTTTATTTCTTTCATTGAAGAACAAGAAGTTTTTTTGAATTATCTACACGTTTTACTTTTAATATTCTTCTTGTTAATTGATCATCGCTCTTTTTTTATGTACTTTTCCTCCTTTATGTGAAACTTAAGATTTGAGTTTTGGCATGTTATATTACTATATTATATTCTCAATAAAATTAACTGGTGTTCTATGGTTTGTCTCGATTAATAAATTAACCTTGAAAATTTATTTCGCCACGGGAAATCACATAGATGTTAATCTAATGATCATAACACTTGATGTTCCGTACGTCCAACAACTTTAAGAATTTGGAAACTCTTGACTTTGTTTAATTTTTAATTTGAAATTTATATGGTATTCTTTGGTTATTAAGAATTAGATTCTTTGGTTGATTAGTAATGTCATGATCCGTAATTCCCATTTTTGGGACCGTAATGACGCCTAATATTTCACTTGCTAGGCAAGCCAACGTTAGAGAACTATTAAGCCAATTATTATTCAATTTCAGTAAATAAAGTCAATTAAGCCAAAATGAAACAAAACTGAGTGCGAAATAATATAAATGCCCATAATATTTACTACAACTCAAATCTGAAGTCACAATGCACGAGCTTTAAGGATTTTCTACAAACAGAGTCCGAAAGGAATACAACTGTTTTGAACAAAAAGAAACAGTAAAAATAGGGGAAAATAAAGGAGACTTCAAGGTTTGAGGACGCCAGCAGATTTACCTCGAATCTCCAATAAGAAAATCCGAGCTGCTACACCTCACGATCAACTGGGACCAATGCCAAAATCTGCACAAGAAGTGCAGAGTATAATATGAATACAACCGACCCTATGTACTCTGTAAGTGCCGACCCTAACCTCGACGAAGTAGTGATGGGCTAAGGCGGGTCACTCACACTACAACCTGTACGCAACATATAATAAAGACAGAAAAGGAAAATATAGAGCGAAATAAGGCAGTCAATTGAAAATAATAGCTAGAACTTCAGGAAATAAGCCAGCGACGTTCAGAATTACCAATCCTTAGAGTTCAGATGAAAATAACGTAAAACTAACACAACTCAAGGAAGTAGAAACACATTGGTTGTTGTGGCGCGCAATCCGATCCCACCGTACATCACATAATCCTCATTTATTTCATCGTAATCAACAATGAACAATATATATATGTTGCGGTATGCAACCCGATCCCACCATATCACAATATCAGTATCAAAATTCACCCTTATTTCATCGGAACAATCCACCCTTATTCCACCTGTTGCGGCGTGCAACCCGATCCTACCGTACAATACACATTTGCCCTTATTCTACCATATCAATTCACCCTTATTTCACATGTTGCGGTGTGCAACCCGATCCCACCATATCAATACCAAATACTCAACGTGCACAACAAAATTAACAATTCAAATCACGAAAAGCCTTTACGATCAATAAATACTAAACTGAACTAAAAAGAAAACCTTGTACCACATGGGAACATACATAGGTAGTACTACACAACTAGACCAGTCTAGTAATTGACAATTAGAAGGTGCAAATAAGCTAACTCAAGCAAATAGCCGAAAATCATGAAACTATGAAAAGATCTAACATCATTAATGGCAGAAGACATTGATTAACAAGTAACGATTAAGAATGAAAAACATTTAGAGCATATAACAGTTAAGACATGGAAAGAGATAATTAAGAAAAAATAGAAAATCAGGGAAAACAGATAATTTGGCGACACATAAGCACTCATCACCTTGCATATATGCCACTCACATGACATTCAGATAGCACATAGTCCCAGAGTTCCTAATTCCTTCAAGTCAAGGTTAACCACGACACTTACCTCGCTCCAAAGATCACTCAATGCTCAACCACAACTTTGCCTTTCTAACAAGCCTCCGAACCAACAATATCTAGAAAATCAGCAATCAAACGATTCAAATCAAGCCTTAGGAACTACCACGATTGTAAGGGTTCACTTTAGGTCATTATTGAAAAAGTCAACTCCCGTGTTCGCTTGGTCCAAACCTGAAATTCGGATCAAAACTCGATTACGCATTCACCCCAAGACCGGTTATATAATTTTCTTTGGGATCCGACCCCAGTTTGAGGTCTAAACCCACTTTTACAAAAATTTCTAATTCTACTCAGACTCTCAATTTCCACCATGAAAACACTAGATTTTAGCTTGAAATCTTATGAAATGTAAAGAAAGATTGAAAGAAAATAGGTTACAATCACTTAACAATGAATTGGGGAAGAAGAGTTTTTTGAAAAATCGCCTCTAGGGTTTTCTTGTTTTGAAAATTTGAAGAATGGACAAAAATCCCATCAAGTTCAGATTTTACCCAGCTCCAGGTGTCGCAATTGCGAAGTCTCAACATTCCTGCTGCCTTCGCAAATGCGAACCAATTGTCCGCAAATGCGAACATGAGGAAAGCACAATTGCGACCCCACTCTTCGCAAATGCAAAAAATCCTCCCCAACCCAATACTCACAAATGTGAGGCTCGCATTTGCGAGCCAAACCTCGCAATTGTGAAGTCTGCAGACCTGATGCACCAACAGTTCATTTAAGCTCAAAAACACCCCGTAGCCTATCCAAAACTCACCGAGCCCTCGGGGCTCTAAACCAAATATCTACACAAGTGTAAAAACATCATACGAACTTGCTTGCGCGATCAAATCGCCAAAATAATATCTACAACTACGAACTTAGCATAAAATCAAAGAGTATATTCAAGAAAACTCATGAACTTCTAATTTCACAACTGGACGTCCGAATCATGTCAAACCAACTCCGTTTCTCACCAAATTTGACAGGCAAGTCATAAATATAGTAATGGACCTATACCGGATTCCGAAACTAAAATACGAACCCGATATCAATAAAGTCAAATGCTGGTCAAACTTCAAAGTCATTAACCTTTTAAACTTTCAAATTTCAACAAAGTGTGATAACTCGGGCTAGGAACTTCCGAATTCGATTTCGGTCATACGCCTAAGTCCCAAATCACGATACAGACTCACATGAACCGCCAAATATGAATCTGGATCCGTTTGTCCAAAACATTGACTGAAGTCAACTCAAATAGATTTTAAGGCAAAAAATTCATATTTTCTAATTTTTTAACATAACCGCTTTTCGGAAAAACGTCTGGACTGCGTACGCAAATCGAGGAAGGCTAAAATGATATATTTAAGGCTTCAAAGTGCATAATTAAGTTCTAAAACATAAAATGACCTATTGGGTCATCACAAGTAATTTAAACTGAGATGACATGTTTAAATAGAAATAGATATTTACCCGTGCGAAAGATACAAAACTGGATAAAGCTAAAGCCTAAACCTAATATCAAACTAATTACTTATGAAATAACTTTTAAGATTTAAAACAATTAATACTAAATGAGCTTATATTTTTTAGTTTGATTTACAAAAATTCTCCCAATTATGTCACCTTGCAAAGAAATTTGTATCCAAGTGCAACTCGAAAAAGTTGAAAGTTCAAGCGAATGAGAATTTCAATTTTATCTGATTTGAAAAGCTCTAGTTTCGTCATACGTTTTGCTCATTATGTGATGATCATCTAATAAAATCATATTCAAAATTAACTATCATCTTCAAAATAGTTGCTAATTCTAAATTATAATTTTATTCAACACTATAATTTAATAATTTTATTTTGTGAAGGGTATAAAAATTGATTAATATTTTGAGAATATTTTTGTTGATCAACATTCCAATTCGAAGTTTGTAGTAATATGCATATTTACACAACTATCTCATTTATTAGGTAACTACAGATAAATTTTCTGATAAAATTAATTGATAATCTAATAAATTACTAACTAATATGAGAAATTCACTGATAACGCAAAGAAGAAATCTTTGCACTATCAATATATATGACCTAAAATATTAATTCATAATCTAATACTACTAACTAATATTGAAGTTCACTTATAATGCAAAAAGAAAACCTTTGCACTATCAATATATATGACTTAAATACTATTCAAAAACCCTTCAGGTAAATAAATGCATCAGTGATAGCTTGTTTGGCAGGTTTTGCTAGAACTTCTTGCCAGTAAGGTAAGAGTTCCACTAGCTCTAGAGAGAGAGAGCAACTTCTCACTAGAAATCCTAAACCGTTAATCAACTATTTTCACTTCAATGGAAACAAACGGGGAAGCCAACATATCAACAAAAATTCTACCAAACATAAAATCATGCAACCCAACTTTTCAAATCCTTCCAATAAGGGAAAACTCCAACAAGATGAAATTTTTTGCATTAACCCCAGAACGACAACATATCTTCTCTTATGGACACACAAATCCTAGATGAAGATGCTATGATGGAAGGTGAGTCGTCAAAGGATCTAAAGCAAATAATCTTAACAGACATCGATAGACAATATATTTATGAACCTTGGAATACTCGGTCATCGTAAAGATTATGGGGAAACGATTGGTACACCATTATTTAAAGAAGAAGACCCAAGACTTACGGAGACCTACCGAAAATTTCTTTCTCATTGATCTTGGTAAAGACTACTATGCTATGGAATTTGCCAAGGAGGAGAATATGAGTACCAAATTTTGTGGCAAAACAAGCCCAACAGTATTATATAGCAGTATGAGTGAGACTACCCCATCTCCCCACTGAATTTTACTATGGAATTATCCTAAGAAAAATTATCAATACTTTTGGAAAATTATTAAAGGTGGACGCATGTACATCAACCACCCTAAGGGGGAGATATGTCACATTATGCATTGAAATGGCATTAGAACAACCAGTTCTAACACACATGCTAGTAGGATTACTGTAACGACCCGACAGGTCGTTTCGTGATTTATAGCCCGGTTTCTCTCATTTCTGCTTCCTTTTGTGTTCTTCGGCTGTATTTTATTGCATCGTGTTGGTTGGTTCGGGTCCGGAGTAGTTTCGGAGTAGAATGAGACACTTAGTCCCCTATTTAGAAGCTTAAGTTGGAAAAGTCAACCAGATGTTGACTTATGAGTAAATGATCTCGGATTTGAATTTTTATGGTTCGGTTAGTTCCCTTAGGTGATTTCGGATTTAGGAGCGTGTCTGGAATGTTATTTGGAGGTCCGTGGTAATATTAGGCTTCAATTGGCGAAAGTTGAAAATTTGACGATTTTGGTCGGCAATGAAAAATTAGGTATCAGGGTCGGAATGGAATTCCAGAAGTTGGAGTAGGTTTATAGTGTTATTTGTGATGTGTGCGCAAAATTTGAGGTCATTCGGACGTGGTTTGGTAGGTTTTGGTGTTGTTTGCGGAATTTGAAAGTTTAGAAGTCCTTAGGCTTGAATCCGAGGGTGATTTAGTATTTTGATGTTGTTTTGAGTGATTTGTAGGTGTGACTATGTTCGTATGATGTTGTGGGACTTGATGGTATGTTTGGTTGAGGTCCCGGGGACCTCAGGCGAGTTTCGGGTAGTTAACAGATCATTTTTGGCTTTTGGAGGATGGCTGATAGTTGCTGGTATTTTCTTCTCGTTTCCTCATACGCGATCGCAGAAGTATGTTCGCGATCATGTAAGATTATTTGGGGTAGAGGTAAAGTTTTTCTACGCGACCTCAGAGTTAGGGTCGCGATCGCGTACGTGTGTGAGGTAGTGCTTCGCAAATACGGGGCCAGTGTCGCATTCACGTAGAAGTAATAGAGTTGATGAGGAGCTGAAGTGATTTCTCCACGCGATCGCATGAGGCAGGTTTCGAACGTGTAGGTTTGTGTGGCAGAGGTTCATGAACACGTGGTGATTCCCGCGCTCGCATAGAGTAAATATGTGGGGCAGCCTGTTTGTGCTTCGTGATCGCGAGGCTAAAACGCGATCGCGAGGCTAAAACGCGATCGCGATGAAGGTATACCTGGGCAGATTTAAAAGATTCAAAATGAGGGTTTCGAGTGTATATCATAAAATCGAAGTGGGAGCTCGGTAGATGGTAATTTTTGGAGAGATTCTTGCGTGGGTATTTGGGGTAAGTGATTTCTATCTAATTTTGGCCAAATTCCATGATTATGCCTTTAATTTCATTCTTTAATTTGTGATTTAGGGTGGAAAATAAGGAAAAATTCTAGAGTTGGATTTTGGGGATTTTAAATGAGATTTTGTTATCGGATTGGAGAAAATTTGGTATGGTTAGACTCGTGAGTGAATGGGCTTTCAAGTTTTATATTTTTGTCGGATTCCGAGACGTGGGTCCGTGGGCTGGGTTTGAGCCGAATTTGAGATTTTAGGCTAATTTGATAGTTTTTCTTGTAGCATTCATTCCATTAGTGTATATTGATGGTAATATACTGATTTTACTTAGATTCGGAGCATTTGGAGGTCGAGTCGAGAGGCAAGAGCATCGCAGGTTAGAGATTTGACCGGTTTGAGGTAAAAATGATTGCAAATCTAGTCCTGAGGGTATAAAACCCCGGATTTCGTATCATTTTACTATTTTGGAGTGACGCACATGCTAGGTGATGGGCGTGTGGCCGGGCATCGTTGGGGATTGTGACTTGGTCTTCCCTGTAGCAACCGCAGAGTTGCATATTTTTTTTAAATTGTGTAATATCTTTGTGTTTTAGAAAGAGTTTATGTAAATTGGGCTGAATGCCATGTTTGGGCCTTGTGCCAGTACTGTTTGGACCCATTACTCTGTTTAGACCCTCAGGGGCCTTTTCCTTACTATCCTCTCACTGTTTTCGATTGGAAATCTATGCTCAGTCATGATTAAACCTGTTTACTGCATAACTCAGTTTTATTACTCTTTTTTGAATATAAATGTTGTTTTGGGCCGAATTCCCTGTTTTTACTAAGATGCCCGAGTGGTTTATGAGGTTTATGAATGAGTAAGGATGAGGGCCCTTGTGAGATATTGATACCATAGAACGTGAGTTGTCTGTGCAACATGTGAGTTGTCCGTGCGAATCCAGATACTCATATTATAGCACGTGAGTTGTCCGTGCAGATTAGCGCTTGGGTTGTAGGAGCCCCTCCGGAGTTTGAACACCCGAGTGAGTGCAGGTACCTACTGAGTGCCGAGTGCCGAGTGCCAAGTGCTGAGTGACTGGGAGGTGTGAGTGATGGTGAGGTATGCCCGAGGGGCTGTTTATGAGTGACTGTGAGGCTTGCCTGAGGGGTTGTATATGAGTGATGCTTTGCCCAAGGGGATGTCTATGATTTCATTATTTAAATCTATTTTACTGAGATTTCATACTATGATCTTGATGTGTTTTAGTGCTCGTCAATACTGCTCAGCCTTTATTTATAGTTGTTACTTACTGAGTTGGCGTACTCACGTTACTCCCTACACCATGTGTGCAGATCCAGGTGTTACTGGACGTACCAGCAAATGTTGATTTCATCCATCGCGGATCCATTTGGAGTTAGCAAGGTCGCTGCACGGTGATTGCAACCTTGCTCTTCTCCCTCCTATCTTCGTATAACCGCTTTATTGGATTTCCAGACTGTATTGGTCCTAGTATTATCATACATGTATCGTAGATGCTCATGATTAGTGACACCCGATGTCGGGCCTTATTTTTCGTATTTTTCCTTGTTTTAATTTTCTTATGAAAGGTTTATCGTTCAATAGCTGGAAAGTAAATATTTTGAAATGAAATATTATGTGTTTGGGTAGTGAGTCCGCTGGCCTAGTACCATGATAGGCGCCATCACGACTTGGTAGTTTGGGTCGTGAAAAGTTGGTATCAGATCCTAGGTTACATAGGTTTCACAAGTCATGAGAAGGTTTAGTAGAGTCTTGCGGATCGGTGCGGAGATGTCCATACTTATCTTCGAGAGGCTGCAGAACCCTTAGGAAAATCTCACATTCTTGAATTCTTGTCGTGCGAATCCATTGATTCTGGTAACTAAACTTCTATTGTTTCATTCTCTCACAGATGGTGAGGACCCACACTACTGGACGGGATGACCAACCACCAGTTAGGCCCGTGAGAGGCTGATGCCGCGGTCGAGGCCGTAGTAGGGGGAGGGGTGCAGCCCGCGAAGAAACCGGGGAAGTACCTGTAGAACCTCCATTTACTCGAGATCAGGTCCCAGCCGTAGATTCTCCAGCGGGACCATCTCAGGCACCCTCTGTGCCTATTGTGATTCCTGGCCTTCAGGAGACCCTAGCTAAGATCTTATCAGTGTGTACTGGCCTTGTTCAGGAGGTCTCAGTTACTACGGCCACAACCACTTATCAGGCCGGGGGGGGGGGCACTTAGACTCCCGCCGTTCGCATGCCTGAGCAGGTTGTTCGGGGACTTTAGTCACCGGGGGCACCTCCAGTCCAGCCGGTTGCAGCTGCTCATGACTAGGTAGTTCCTGTTATGCTAGAGGATGAGCAATGCAGATTGGAGAGGTTTGGGAGACTCCATCCTCCGTCGTTTAGTAGTGCCAAGGGTGAGGATGCACATGGTTTCTTGGACAAGTGTCAGAGGATAATTCGGACAACAGGTATTCTGGAGACCAGTGGGGTCTCATTCACTACTTTCCAGTTCTCTGGGGATGCATTTAGTTGGTGGGAGACTTATGAGAGGCGTAGGTCGGTTGCCGCAGCGCCCCTTACTTAGCAGAAATTCTCCGTTCTCTTTCTCGATAAGTTTGTACCTGAGTCCCGCAGAAAGGAGCTGTGCAGGTAGTTTGAGCAGCTTCGACAAGGTGATCTGTCTGTTATACAATATGAGATGCGGTTATCCAAGTTGGCCCGTCATGCGGTTTGGTTGGTTCCCACAGATTGAGAGAGGATCAGGAGGTTTAAATATGGCCTCGCTTTTCAGCTTCGATTGCTTATGACCAGAGAGAGAGAGAGTGTCTGGTGCTACTTTTGATGAGGTTGTCGATATTTCTCGACATATTGAGATGGTTCGAGGCCAGGAGAGGGTTGAGAGGGAGGCCAAGAGGCCTCGTGGTTAGGGTGGATTCAGTGGTGCTCCTCATGGGGGTCCGTTCCATCACAACAGAGGCCGTCCATTCAGGCATGCACAGACGGCTCGCCCATTTCACCGGGGTGCATCATCTGACCATGGTTCTCACATTCATCAGCAGGGTTAGTCGTCGTTCAGTGCACTGCCAGTGCAGAGTTCTTATCATGCCCCGTCTGCTCAGGTATCCCCGAGTAGTTCTTTTGGGCATTAGGAGCAGCCGTTTATGTCAGAGGAGGGGTTGTTTCGAGTGCGGGGATTTTGGTCACATTATGAGAGATTGCCCTAGGTTGTTGGATGGGACTCCACAGTGGAGTACTCGGCTATCAGCACCAGCACCAGTTCCTCCACCACCCGCCCAGCCAGATAGGGGTGGATCTCAACCAACTAGGGGTGGGGTTCAGTCAGCTAGAGGTCGTCCTAGAAGGGGAGGTTGATCAGGTGGTGGTCAGGCCCGTTTCTATGCACTCCCAACCAGACCAGATACAATGGATTCAGATGCCGTGATTACAAGTATTGTTTCAGTCTGTCGATGCCTCCGTATTATTTGACCTTGGTTCCACCTATTCATATGTTTCCTCATACTTTGCTCATTTTTTGAGTATGCCCCACGAGTCTTTAGTTTCATCTGTTCATGTATCTATTCCTGTGGGTGATACTATTTTTTTGGACCGTGTGTATCGGTCATGTTTGGTGTCTATTGGGTGTCTGGAGACCCGCGTGGATCTATTGTTGCTCAGTATGGTAGACTTTGATATGGTATTATGCATTGATTGGTTATCTCCATTTCATGTTGTTCTAGATTGTCACGCTAAGACCGTGACCTTAGCGATGACAGGATTCCTGAGGGTTGAGTGGAGTGGTTCTATAGATTATGTACCGAGTAGGGTGATTTCCTACTTGAAGGCTCAACATATGGTTGATAAAGGTTGCCTATCTTATTTGGCTTTTGTGAGGGATGTCAGTGCAGAGACTCCCACTATTAGTTCTGTTCCAATGGTCCGTGATTTTCCGGATGTGTTTCTTGCGGACCTGCCAGGCATGCCGCCTGATAGGGATATTGATCACGCTCAACTATGTCTAATAAAAGACTAAGCGGGCGTTGCAAATATAATCCGGGGTATTACGCCCATAGTCGATCCCACAGTGAATTTACGTATCAATTAATTCGTCAGAATACACAACTTTTACTCAATCAATTCTCTCAAGACTTTTTAATATAACTTGGTGATGTTTTACTAATTCTACTGACAATAATAATAAACTAGAAATTACTAACAATGTGTTGTAAATAATGATAATAAAGGCCTAAGGTTTGGTTTCCCCCGTTGGTGAATTCTTTCTCGGATATTTCTTATAGCTTAATTAATCGTCTATATCAATCATGAATACTCTATGTACCATAAATCTCTCTCAAGTAATTATGATAATTTACTAGACGCACTCTCTCAAGTTACGCTAGCTAGATTGCAATACAGTTCATTTTAGATTGCACCCGAGGTATCATTATCTAATCCAACCTCTAAACCCTTGGTTATGACTTTCGTCTATACTCCAGGAGTGATGTTGTTCAAATAACTACCTAAATATGCACTCTCTCTCAAGTAGATGCATAATATATAGGAACAGCTAATTGAGGGCCCTTTAAATCAACTACAACAAGAACGTAGTTGAACAAATAGAGATTAATCAACCAAAATATATTAATATCACAACAAATTCATCCCCAACGGGTTCTATCAAAACCCTAGATAAAAGAAGTTAGCTAGACATGTTCATAAGAATCAAACTCAAAATAACTTGCATAATTGAACTACAAAGTAATGAATAAAAGATGTAAAAATCAATATTTTTGTCACTTCAATGGTCTTCTCTCTTCAAATCCTTCGTCTGCCTTCCAATCCTCGTTAAGTTGTGTTTTAGGGGTCTATTTATATGTTTACCACAAACCCTATTCGTGTAGGAGACTTCTATTCCAACCGGAAAACACTTAAACTCGTAAAAACTCAGAATTGACCGAAACAGGGGCCTGGCGTTTGGGCCCTGGCGCCTGGCTAACGCCAGGCTAAGGCTGGCGTTTGGACTCTAACGCCTGGCTAACGCCA
Source organism: Nicotiana knightiana (assembly GCA_005239525.1). Lineage (NCBI taxonomy): Eukaryota > Viridiplantae > Streptophyta > Magnoliopsida > Solanales > Solanaceae > Nicotiana > Nicotiana knightiana. Next base: position 90,198 of record ML419918.1, on the reverse strand, counting down.
GGCTAAGGCTGGCGTTTCGACTCTAACGCCTGGCTAACGCCAGGCAGGGTCAGGCTTTTGGGCTCTGGCGCCTGGCTAACGCCAGGCAGGGTCAGGCGTTTAGGCTCTGGCGCCTGGCTATAGCCCGGTGCACTCCTCCTCGCCTCCTGAGCGTATTTTCGATGTATTTGCATCCATTTAGCTCGGTTTCCATCTCCAATTCACCTACACATGAAATAGACTCTATTATGCACATAAAAAGTGTATTTTTATCATTAACGCACATAAAATGTAGGGCATATAACATGTTAAACCATGAATTCTAGCCTCGCATCAATACCCCACACTTAAACATTTGCTCGTCCTCGAGCAATCAAACTACACTCATGTACACAACTTATTAAGCAAATCCCTTAACACGTTATACCAAGAATTTTTAAAACATTTCAATCACAGAGGTGTGACATCCTCACCTCAATAGTTGACTCACATATACCATGCTTTATTCATAATCCACTCACTACTCTAACTTAGAGGTCAACAACATTACCTTTCCTTCGTGAATCATGTGCCCTCACCAAATTCAAGAGTTAGTTCCACACATAATGAAATTTAAGAAAATAGGAACTTCAGATAGAAAGAATTCACTCATTCTCAGAAATAGTAATATTCATATGCCACAAAAGATGCACCATAGGCTTGCCCGTAGTGTACTACTCTACTAATCGAGCTCATTCAGTCTAGGATCAAGTAGGACTTTATTTGGTTGTAATGTAGGCTGCGGGACGGGTAGGATACATTTGGATATAAGAGTGACTACACCTCCCTAAGCACATTAATACATAAACTTTAACGTTCAACCTCAAACTCATTTTAAGCCAAAATCCACCTTCACAACAATGTTATTACCCCATACTTCTTTAAGCAAAATTTCATTAAGAGTCACCACCTATATTTCTCTTTCACAACAATACTACTGTTTATACTTTATTTATTTATTATTCTTTTCTTTTCTTCTTTTTTTTTTTTCTTTTTCAAATGACTCTTACTTTTCCAAACAATGCACCTTTCTCCTTATTTCAATTATTCCCCTCAAAAACCAACCTACCACCCCACACTTTAACTTTTCCATATTTCATCACTTTTTCAGTGCTTACGAGAGGTGACAAGGTTCAAATATATGATCGATTCAAACAAAGGGGTATGGCTTGTAATGTGGTTGCCAAAGAAACAGGATTATAGGCTCAACGGGGTTAACTACGATACATAACAATTAGGTGGGTAAAATATATATAGCTGGCTCAACAAAGAAATGCCTATATCACTTCCAAGACTGAACAAAACTTCTATTTCGCTTGCACACACACGGGGCAAGTTCTAGACATCAAATGTAATGCACAAAATAATATACAAATCTCACATACACATGGCACATAACTCACTCAGGATTGGATTTATCACGATACTCCAGTCAAAGCAGTTAAGCGAATCTTAAGAATTCCTGATTTAAGGTGTTTATCCTAGANTTTCGAGATATTGCTACTATTAAGCTCTTAACCATGTGATTCCTAATCCTAAAAAATTAAAAACTACCTACACCCGGTTCAATTAAAAACTCGTGGAAAAGAACCGTAGTCCAAATAAAAACCAAGGTGGAATTACTACACTACCTAAAACAAAAATCTTTTTGGTATTTTCTCTAGACTTATTTCCTTCAAGAAAACAGTCAAGGAGATCCATCGTCAGGAAAAGTCCACATATTTCTAATTTTTTTTTCCTGTTTTTGTTCTACTTTAAAAATAAACACTTACCAACAAGAAAACTAAAACTACTAACAAGAATACACACTAATCACAACAAATCACAACAAATATGTACCACACCCCACACTTAAATCATGCAGTGTCCTCAATGCATCACATATAGACAACACAAGAAATAAAAGTAAGGTGTAAGAAACTCCCTGGTCCAATAGTGTTGACATCCTTTCCATTGATCTCGCTTTCATGCTCCTTTGAGCACATGCTTGAATCACTTTATGCCTCCACTTTGAACTTATGAATTGAACCCCAATTTTTGATTCTGCTCTATGATCATGCTCATGGGGTGGTGGAACAAATTTGCCTGGCCCAATAAAATCATGTACTAATCTGCGCTTCTTGGCCTTTCGACAAAATGTATACTCCCTACTTTTTGGCAGGAAGAATTCAAGAATGTAGGCATCTTGTTCTTTGTCCCTCAGCTCATCAGGTGGTTCGGATAATTCTATTTGCATATTCTCATCCCAGCACAATGTGAACAAATGGTTGGGAAACTTTTTCTCCCATTTCCAAACTTTTACTCTCAGTTTCCTTGATAAAATACGGAAAACCACAATTGATTAATGAAATAAACCAAATTCGAGTAAGAAATCGTCACCCACAAGATTCCTCTGAAAATCCGCCAAAGAATCACCTTCTCTCGAGCTCAAAATAAAAAAATGGAGTGAAAATGAACAACCCTCAATTATGTCCCCTTTTCAACCCAGCAATCCTCGCACCTGCGGACATTTCTCTCACCTGTGCATTCCGCACCTGCGGTCCAACCAGTCGCACCTACGAAAATCACTAACTCCCACATCTTCGCACCTGCGCTTAAGGTCACGCACCTGCGGGCTCGCAGGTGCGGCCAAAACCTCGCACATGCGCCTCAAGTCTGGCTCCCCAATTTTCTCATCTGCGGGTTTCCCTTCCGCGCCTGTGACCTCGTACCTGCGGCTACCCATCCGCAGGTGCGAAAAAACACCAGAACTCCAAAAACCAGCAAGTTAGAAACTCAAAATTCCCAAAAACAATCCGTTAACCACCTGAAACACACCCGAGGCCCCCGGAACCTCGACCAAACATACCAATCAATCCTATAGCTCCATAAGAACTTAGTCGAGCCTTCAAACCACTTCACATGACATCAAAATCACCAATTATGCATGGATTCAAGCCTATGGACTATGAAATTTTCAAAAATCCACAATCGATGCCGAAACATATCAAACTAGTCCGAATGACCTGAAATTTGACACACAGGTCACAAATGACACTACGGACCTACAACCACTTTTGGAATCCCATTCCGAGCCCGATATTAAATTTTCACCTATCGACCGAAATCGCCAAAATTCTAACTTTCACCGAATTGCCTCAAATTACTCTATGGACCTCGAAAACCAATTCCCAACGCGCGCGTAAGTCCAAAATCATCATACGAATCTGTTGGCATCACCCAAAACTCATTCCGAGGCCGTTCACTCAAAAGTCAAACCTCCGGTCAACTTCCATCACTTAAGCTTCAAAAATAGAAATGTTTCTTCCAATTCGACTACGGATTATCCGGTAACTGAATCCAACCATGCATACAGGTCGATATACACAAAGTGAAGCTGTTCAAGACCTTATTCCACCAAACAGAGTTTAATTTCTCAAAATGACCGATCGGGTCGTTACATCGACTCTAAATATAATTAATATAATGTACGGAAACGAGCCCCAAACATCAGGGTGTCACTAAGTCACGAGCGTCTAATACTATGAACTAGGATATATAAAATGTCTAACTGTCCAAAAGAAGAAATGATAAAAGGAGTAACAAGGTCATGCGGACGCAAGCAGCTACTTTGCAATATCCACAGATAGCCAATTTGAACTCAATGATCGACGCGCTCTAAATCACCTGGATCTGCACATAAAGTGCAGGGTGTAGTATGAGTACAACTGACTCAGTAGTAACAGAAATAACTAAGGAACTGAGCAGTAGTAACAAGCTAAGCAAAACGGTCCAATTATTTATTTTCACAATTTAAAAATAACAGGAATAAGCAGGTAAATTCCATAACTCAGTAAATGCCACAATGAAATTTAACAGATAAATGCAGCAACAACAAAAGTAAATGCAACCTCACAGTAATGTCACTCCATCACTCATCACTCGCACTCAGCACTCAACACTTAGCACTCAATATACTCAACACTCTATGCTCATTGGTGGTGTGTACAGACTTCGGAGGGGGGGGGGGGAAGGGGGCTCCCAAAGCCCAAGTGCTAATCACAGACAACTCATGTGCTGTAATATCAATACCTGGATCCGCACTGTCAGCTCACGTGGTACGCGGACAACTCACGCGCTATGGTACCAATACATAGACCCACACGGTCATCTCATGTTCTATGCGGACATCTCACACGCTATGGTATTAATATCCTCACAACCAGGCCATTGGCCTCACTCAGTCATGCACCTCTCCAGCCTCATAATGCACCACAAATAAGAGGACACAACCCACATCAAGTATCACAACATATCAACAAAATAACAGAGACTGAGGTAAACATGTACAATAATTTCTATGACTGAGTATAAATAATGTGAGCATGAATAAAGCCTAAACATGATCTCTAACATGAAGGCAAACAAGTTCAACAACAAGTAAACACATAACCACAGATAATAGCTATTAGGCCTCACAGCCTCACGGGATGGACAAAGTATCAATCCCTCGCGGTGCACACCCACACGCCCGTCACCTAGCGTGGGTATCACTTCCACACAATCACATGATATCGAATCTTCGGTTATAAACCCTCAAAGCCAGAGTTAAAACTGTTACTTACCTTAACCCGTAAAAATCCTACTCCGGGATGCCCTCGTCACTGGACTCAATCTCTAAAAGCTCCAAATCTAACCAAAATCAGAATACTACAATCAACATAGGATAAAGAATCGAATTCCACAATAAAAACTACAAAATATGCCAAAAATCCAAAATCGGCCAAAACCCGGCGCCTGGGCCCACATCTCGAAACCAGTCAAAAATGGCAGAATAATAATCCTCGTCCTCTCGAGTCTAACCATATAAAATTTATCAATCAAATCCCAAAAACGAAGATGGATTCATGAAATATAACCAAAAACGAGTAGAGAACACTTACTCCAATTCCAATAATGAAAATTGCCTCCAAAATCGCCCAAATACAAGCTCTCCAACTCAAAATATGACCGAATGAACAAACTCTTGTTTTATATATTTTTCTGCCGGCTATTCTGCCTCGTTTCTCATGTCAAACGATCCCGAAACTCACTTTTTATGCCTCCAACAGATTCTTTGTAAAATTCTATTCAAGTTACTCTTTTGAATCACTCAAATTTGACCTTATAATGAATGAGATATGTTGGTTTCAATATTTACAAATAGTGCAGATTTTTAAATACGCCGCCAGTGGCCATTTCGTAATTAATCTGAAAAATCTGGCAACCTAATTCTTAGTAAAATGACCATAAAATCCTCATATGATGTCCAAATTCGACGATTCTTTTTGCTACGGGTCCGTAATTACGATACGGATCTAATGCTTCAATCAAAAAGAAATCGGAGCTCATTTGTTCAATATGTTATCATTTATGCTTGAAGAAATACCGTCGAAACATAAGAAAAATGAGCGCAACACAACCCAAACCTATCCAAAACTCACCCGAGGCCCTCGAACCTCAACCAATAATTCTAACAAGTCATATATCATTACCCAAGCTTAGTCAAACCTCGGAAACAGCCAAAACAACATGAAAACACCAAATCAACCTCGGATTCAAGCCTAAGAACTTCTAAACTTCCAAAATTTGTCAACGACGCCGAAACCTATCAAACCATGTTCGAATGACCTAAAATTTTGCACACACGTCCTAATACATCATACGGAGCTACTGGGGCCCCCAAACTGCCGAGCGAAATGCAAATGCTCAAAACCACCGGTCGGGTCGTTACAAGGCAATTGGGATCTAGGGAAAATTTCTTTCGATATCCCAAATGATTAATTACATTAACACAATCGACCTGAACCCTAATCCAAACACGACAAATACTCTTTTACGGAGTCTAAATAACAACAGTATTTTCACAGTGAGCTATTACAAACTTTGGGAAGATAATGAGCAAAATGTTCAAATGGATATGGGAGCTTAATTGCCCCAACAAAATAAAAAATTTTCTATGTAAATGCTATCATGATAGAATCCCTACTCGTGATTACCTTTATTAGTGTGGGATAAATATCGACCCGGTATGTCCTATTTGTAAAACCTCAAATGAAACCATAAGCCACATTTTTTGGGAATTTCATATTGCAAAATCCTTCTAGGAATCCATGGGATGGAAAACAACCCCATTAAATGGATATCTACACTAGATTGATCACCTAAAGGCCGCTCACATAACCCTTCACAAATCAATATATCACATGGGAATGGATATTCCCTTTCACGTTGTGGGTCATTTGGAATAATAGAAACTTCAATAACCAAAATAATACAAACCATGGAATCAACCCCAAATCAATCACTAAACTAGCACTAGAATTTAAATATCTTGCTACTAACCCATCAACATATACACTCATAAACTATATTCACATAAATTAGTACCCATCTCAAAAAGGATGGTACAAAACTAATATTGATGGCGCCTTCAACAATACTTGCTTACAAGGAGGTATAAGAGGAGTTGTACGGAATGCCAAAGGGGAATAGATCGCAGGATACCACAGGAAAATACATGCAATAACACCACTGCATGTAGAGTTATAAGCTCTACAACAAGCTCTCTAAGTCAGTATCAACGAGAAACTCCTACCCATCGAAGTGGAGACATATGCAACTGAAGTAATACATATGCTTGATACTGACTATCCTACTTATGCAAATTTGATTTTGAAATGCAGATGGTTAATGGGGAAAGCAATGCAGATGGGGGAGGTCGTACTGAGGCATAACTTTCGTGAAGGAAACAACGTTGTACACTTTTTGGCTAAGGAAGCACTCAAACAGCCCAACTCAAATAAATTATGTGTTTTTGTTACACCTACGAACTTTATGGTGGAAGCCTACCACAAAGATCAGGAAGGTTTTCGCTATATAAGAAATATTTCTAATAGTGTATGTTGTAAGATGTCTGCTCTAGGAAATGTAAATGCCCTGTAAGGCATAACTGTAGCCCAATGCGGCAGTAGCGAAGACAATGGTGCATTAGCACCAATTGTTACCTAGCTTTATATATAAATGAAATATCTCTCCGTTTCAAAAAAGTATTTTGGTGAGAAACAGTGTGTTTGGTTGATTTATTTGAATGCCACTTTTGAGAAGAAATTGGTATTTTCCCAAGCTCTTTAAAAAGTGATTTTAAATGTATTTTTCTCAAAAGTGCTTTTCAAAAAGTACTTTTGAGGAGACATTACTTTTTTCTGCTTCTCAAAAACTGCTTATTTTTCTACTCAAAAATACTTTTTCCTTTCTAAATGTTTGGCAAAACATCTTAAATTTAGAAAAAAATATGTTTGCCCCGAAAAAGTACTTTTGACCAAAAGGCCATTTTATCAAAAATACTTTTGGTGAGAAGCAGTTTGTATTTGGCTAATTAATTTTAAAAGCACTTCTGAGCAGCAATTTGCGTTTGACCAGGCTTTTAAAAACTGCTTTTAAGTGTATTTTTCTCAAGAGTGATTTTCAAAAAAGTGCCTTTGGAGAGAAGCTACTTTTTTTTGCTTCTCCAAAAATGCTTCTGTCACGACCCCAAATTCCCTCCGTAGGAATTCGTGACGACACCTAGTCTCTAAAACTAGGTAAGCCTATCAACATGCGAAAATATTAAAATAACAACTAATAATATCAAAACTTCAACAAATGCAATAATAAAATCTGTAACTCCCAAAACCTGATGAAGTATAAGTCACAAGCTCTAAGTACAGTGCCGAAAAATCCTATACATCATAGTTTATAAAAGTGAAATGAAATAAAGAAAAACATGATAGAAGGGAACTCCGAGGCCTATGGACACGAGCAGGTGTACCTTGAAGTCTCCAAATGCAACTCAACGCACTAGTGTCGGGACTGATAAAATGTACCTGGATCTGCATAAAAACATGTGCAGAAGCGTAGTATTTGTACACCACAACAATACCCAATAAGTGCCAAGCCTAACTTCGGTAGAGTAGTGACGAGGTCAGGTTAAAGCCCTACTGGAGATAATAAGAAACAAGATGGAAGATATAACTATATAATGATAATGATAAAGAAAATGAAACAAATAAGAAATTTACTAAAAGTTGACAACACAGAATCAGGACAGTTAATACAACACGGAAGGAAACAAGGATTTACACGCTATGGAAATAAACAACCAAGGCAAATAAAGTAAATAAAGAAAGATCATCAAGGGTCACTACCGAGATACCGCCTCCTAGTCTCAAATCATAAAAGTAACTCATAGTCTTTTCCTTAAATCACCATGGGAGCCTTTACATTTAGTTTTAAAAATTATTTTTCTGAAATAGCACTCTGCGTTTATGCCCACCTTATCACACTACATGGCTTCTAGTAGTTCCCCTACTAGCCATGCCTATCAAGCCCACCTTATCTCGCTGCATGTGTTTTAACATCCACCCTTATACCACCGCATGCGTATCAATAGTAACAACAACACGACATAAAACTCGTACAAACCTGAAGTGCCTAATGTCACACTTGCCAGAAAAAAGAAAAAAAAAAGCCAACAATAACAAAATTTCACAATAAGGAGCCCACGCCTCAACCACAATGTACAAAAATTCTCAACAGTAGCAACCAGAGAGTAACTTAATAAATGATATCTCACAACTTACACTATGTCTCAGTAAAAACCATGGCCTTTGTAACTCAATACCAAACTCAACATCAAGATATACCAAGGATAACAAATTTTAAGTAAAGAATCCCACAGTTAAATAATGAATACAGAATTAAAGAAAATCAATTAATTCAACTAAACATGTAGGACAAGTTGAAAATAAGAGATAAGATGAGTAGTGTCACGACCAAAAATCCACTGTAGGTCCACTACAAAAAAACTGGAATTAGCTACATGTGCCGTCACTAGTCTGTCGCTAAAACGCTCGTAGTTAGAAAAATTTCTTGATAATCCGTTGCTTATCCGTGTTAAATAAGATTAGCGACGGATTTTTCTTTTTAGCTACATAATTTTTCTATCGCTAAAATCTGATTTTTTAGTAGTGATTGTGATGGCGGCCAACGTCGCCGTTAGGCAAGCCAACGGTGAACTAACAACTTCGTTATTCATTTTATTATTTTTGAAATCATAAATCTTGTTAGGTGGAGACGTAAATACGTAAAAGTCATAGATAAATACAATTTAAATATTATACGAGTAAAGTGTATCGAGGTTAAGCAAACCAAAAACCAATTCTAGAACATCCCAAAACCTGGTGTCACAAGTGCATGAGCATTTACTAATAAGTTCAATAATAATACAATATCTGTCTGGAATGTAAATATGATAGGGTAAAGTAAATAGTACGATGGAGACTGTGTGGGCTGCGATACGTAGCCTGGAATGCAGCTCACCATAAAATCTCCTCAGAAGCTGCGCCTACACGCCCTAATGACCACCAAATAAACCTGTCAGATCCTGCACATTTAGTGCAGAAGTGTAGCATGAGTACGTAAAAATATACTCTAATACACATAATTAATCATTTCATAACAATTTCCAACTTCGCTAGAAAAGTGAACAAAGTCAATCCTCAGGCCCACGTGCCCGGATTCCAAAACTTTTCAAAGATAACTTTACCCATGACGGGACGAACTCAAATATATGATTTATTCCTAATTCCATATCCAACTTCATGGTCAAAATCCAAAAATACTAAATTATAGGGGTTTTCTTTTTACCAAAATCCCACAATTTCCACCAATTTTTATGTTCAAATCCATGTATAATTCACGTATTTAACTCACAATATGTAGAAATCTCGTACCTCAAGATTGATGATAAAAATGGCTCCTCCAAATCGCCCCAAAAATTCCACAGGCAAGAGAGGAATGAGTGAAATGAATAAAAATCCCGATTTAAAACAATTATGCCCAGGCCCGTCCTTCATCATGTTCGCGTGCCTATGGTCGCGTTCGCGAAGGCCTGAAATTCCAAAGCATCGTGTCCAAGCCCACGCGTTCGTGATGTCCAAATTTACCCTAGCCTGGAACTCCTCCTTCACGTTCAATGTTTCCCTTCTGCGTTCGTGAAGGGAACACTGCAAGCCCAGCACTCACTGCGTTCGCGACTACCTTGTCGCGTTCGCTAGGGTAAAGCACCCCTGACCCCTAGATCTCCTTCACGTTCGTGGAGCACAAAAAGGCAGCCACAAATTTTCCTTCTTCGTGAACGCGCGACACCCTTCGTGTTCGCGAAGAACAAAATCAGAACCAGCAACAACAACATCAAAACAGGGAGAAATGACCCGAAACGCGCTCGAGGCCCTCGGGACCCTGTCCAATCACACCAACAAGTCCCAAAACATAACACAAACCTGCTCGTCGTCTCAAATCACACCAAACAACATCAATACTACAAATAGATTGAAACCTTTCCTTAAACTTTCAAACATTCAAACTTCGACAATGCGTCCGATTCGTACTTAAACTTTCCGGAATGACGCCAAACTTTATGCACAAGTCATAAATCAGAATATGAACCTATTACAAAGCTCGGAACCACAAACGGACATCAATAACACCAAAATTAACTTCAAATCACCCTTAAGAAATTCTTAACTTTCAAAAAGCCAAATTTCCATAATACGCGTCGAAATGTTCCCGGACCACCCGATACTTAACCCGAACATATGCCCATGTCGGAAATCATCATACAAACCTACTGGAACCTTCAAATCCCGATTCCGAGGTCGTTTACTCAAAAGTCAAACCTTAGTCAACTCTTCCAACTTAAAGATTTCGATTTAGTATTTTCCTTCCGAAACAACCCCGAACTTCCCAAAATTCAATTCCGACCACACGTACAAGTCATAAAACATGAAGTGAAGCTACTCACGACCTCAGACCTTTGAACGATGCACTAGAGCTCAAAATAACCAATCGGGTCGTTACATTCTCCCCCACTTAAACATATGTTCGTCCTCGAATGTGCCAAGAGCTATTCCGAAGTTGTCCAAAATCATTGTTTAACACCTTGTGTACCTATCCATTCCATCACAACCCACGTAAGTAGATTAGCTCGAGTCAAACTGAAGATCCTCCCTATAACCTTATCTAACAAGCCTTAGAACCAAACTCCAACATCCAAAATTCTCTAGGAGACCCTATTCTAACATACGAATACCATATCAATCACATGCACCTATTCTAAAATCACACCATGCACTACATAAGTCGTTTGCCCATAATAACATCCTCCGACCACAATAGCCGTAATTTCACGTATCTAATGCTGGCAATACACCTCATAACATATGTAAGACCTGTTCCAATTCTCGGAATATTTCCACGACGAAAGAGATGTGTAGAAACTCATAACCACATGCGGAATCAGTAAATCACGGAGTCTCTCCTCCTGTCAAGAGCCGTTACCTCGTTCTAAACCGAATGATGATATTTTCTCTTTCATATACCCTACATAACTCCGATCGTACTGATATCAGGTCCAATAGCCTCTTCTTACCCAGTACAAGCTGCTCGGGCAATAAGCCACCTCAAACACAGTCTAAAATCTCCTACAGAGCCATCAAAGCGCCAACATGCTACAACTCAAATATGACCCATATGGAAGAACGAACTCTGGTAAACAACCATCTAGCCCAAGTACCGAAGAAAATGGCCAAACCGATGTTATGGTTTTATATCGGAGATGAGAAACAAGGCACACAAAATAAGTATAAGGAACCGTACTTAACATCCCGTTGTTGCGGCGTGCAACCCGATTCAGATATGACATTGTTGTAGTGTGAAACCCGATCCAAACATGGCACTGTTCCAGCGTGCAACCTGATCCAAACATGACACTGTTGCGGCGTGCAACCCGATCCACACAACATACCCGTGGCGGCATGCCATCCGATCCAAACAATATACCCATGGCGGCGTGCCACCCAATCCACACATAACAATCAATAAGGAAACACCCATCAAGCCGAAATGCTTATACTTATGAAATGCCTAAATATAAACCCCAAACACGCCAAGTGCATAATAGAACCTTGGGGAGACGGATAGCGCCATACGCTTCTAAGCCCAAGCACGACAAAGGTGCAATACATGACTTGTATCTGGAGAGCCATATTGCTCATATAATACCACAAGCTACACGGGATCACAACACATGTGTGAGTAATCAATCCGTCTCATAACTCACATGGAACAATAGAGTGTTACATGGTATAGCTGACGACGGGAATAGAATCCAGTTCCCGAAGATTCCTCCGTGAGCAATGCTATGCTGAATGAACACATACGACCTGACGTAGAGCACACATTCACATTATACCCACTAACGAAACTCAAGCCGATTTAGATCATACCCTATTAGGCTGAAAACCTTTCAAGGATACACAATGGCCCTATTCGTGACACACGCAAGCAACCGTCCAATCCCGAACAAACTTCCACATTCCACAACCAAATGAATAGAGCGCCTTTCATGCATAAACTCTCACATTAGCAATAGTACCAGAATCTCCATACTAGGTTTCAATCCTTAAAAATCACTTGACTAACATGTCACATTTATACAATTTTCCCATGGGATACACTCCCACGGCCTTCCGCACCAGGTAGCAAAGTCTGCACCTCCATACAACCAACCATACTAATTTTGTAAAGAAAATCAAGAATCCGTAAATTAATACACAATGCCTCTTATATAGTACACCGTTCTCAGGTGACACTAAAGAAAATACCGGCTTACTTTGAACATCTGAATTCTTCCCCGCTCATCCGAGCTCATGACATTCTTATTAACACCGAGCCACAACCTTGATTCTTGACTTCCTATTCCCATACCGCTTATTGCACCTATCATGCCGCTACATGAGAGTTCAAGAATTTATCATAACCCCTGAACTACTAGTAGAATAAACACTTCATTGGCTAGAAACGTTTCACTTAACTCATTTCAAAAGAACCATTGCAACAAGCAACTGAATTTTCCATAACTGCAGAAAATACAAACCTCAAGTCGTGGTCTAAACCGCTATAACTCTTCCGGGATCTATTTACACATAACAAGTCCATTAGAATAAAATATCTCCCAAATCAATCCAAATATGGTGGTTGTCAAGGCTACACGTATAACCACCCACCATCTGTATAGCTTAACACGCCGAAGGGACTGATCATGTTGATTCCAATTTACTCTTTGACTTGCCTTAGAAATAATAATAGCTCCATTAAAAAACATAATGAAACTCAATCAGCACTCATCCTGGGTGACCCAAATCATGATACTACATCGTCTCAATACTCATGAACCATCTCATGCCCTCCTTAAGCACACAATAACATCTCCAACTGGTACACCCATTCTGCAAGACCTTCCACGAATCTGAAGTTATTTCTCCTATTTATCCAATACTGCACCGCAGATCCGTTGATAAAATAGAAACAGTCCAAGTCACTTTTATAACCCATTTCAAAAACTCGATCCTTAACCACACAAAGAACCTGAAATCCTTAGACACTGCAATTTTATTCTTGAACCCACTAGAACCGTTGTTGAGAGTCACCACTCTGACCTGATGCCGTATATAACCAAACTCCCATGCACTGTTAGCACATAAACACTCTCTCAAAGTAGCAACCAGATGAATTCATTTCCTTGTACATCACTTCCACAAGAAGCATAAACTCTGAGTCTTCCCAAAACCTACACATGAATCGATAAGGTGAAATATAGCACACATTCATCAAGTTCTTTGCTCGAACAACCCCTGATGTTTTCTTTTCTTAGTAAAAAATAATCCACAAATGCACCGATAACCAGAAACTGTGCAAGCAGACAACCACACGATTCAATTGTATACGGTGGGCTCCCCCACTTAGCTTTAAGATATAATAACAAAAATGTAGAACCCATAATGATGTCTCCTTCTCAATTATCGTGATCTCACACCGATAACCTGCCAAATTTCTCGTAATCGCTTGTTAAAATTTTCATGAACATTCTGATTGTCAATCATGATTGCTCATTCGACCTCCTGCCAGGTAGTAAGTAGAAGTCTTCGTAGAAACCTCTTCAAAATCGCGCAACTACTAACCTGCTCACAGGAGATAGCCACCTGTGGAGTTCTATACCGACATCTTCCAACAACGCTGCACTGGGTACAACTACCATGAAATCAGTAAACCCTCCCGAGAACATGCTCGTTCACTAGCTGTACAAGTCCGTTCATCCCCCATTGACATCAACTGAAAGTCCGACAATACATTTCAAACTCGAAGTCACGTCGTATCCCATAACGATAATCAAGCTCTTACACCCCTAAACACTCCAAATAAACTTCTTTCCGTCATATTCAACCTTACTCGGCACAGTAGCCACCATTCCAAATAAAATCCGTAGACCTAGTCACTATCCACCATGATCGCCAAATTGCTCTAAACATTTCTCAAGGCATGTGGGTATCCTACCACAGAATCCATATGCTACTCTGCCACTCCCACTGCGGTTAAACCACCTCCTTTAAGCAACTTCTCGACCTCTACTTCGCATACTTGACCTAGCAATTCAACTACCGTGAGACACCTCCCACCATGTCCTTCCTCCTCATTTACTGCCAAAATACTACCTCAAATCATAATCCATCTTTGTAGCACCCGAATGGATAAAATTTCACCAACTCTAAGCCTCCTCAAAGATCATTTCCCCCGAGCCACCAACATTAGAAGCACCGATGCGACTCTGAAGCCAACATACACCGCCATATCTGATAACCACTGCTTAGGCACCATTCTAGAACACCCTGCCACGAAGGAAAATCAAAAGAGACCCTAACACCCATATGCCTTAATGCATTCTAACAAGGGCGATGACATCACACCACAAACGAAAATTCCACCACGTTTGAAAATATTAAGTCTCGTTACTGCATCAACTAAAACCTGAACATCCACAGTCTGATTGCCTTTCCTCTGGTGGAATTAAATGTCCAACCTCTAAATCATGAACCGAGAAATCCTCCTTTTGAGTCATCCACAGCCGCAACCCATAAATGAGCAGTGTACCATTCACAATAACACATCACAGTAACAACACACGAACATCATAACAATCTGTGCATAACCTCAAAACCACATGCAATACTGATATAGAGCTGAAACGACAGAACCCCCTTCCACCAGACGACGATAATAACTCGCTTGAATACGCAGGGACAAACATTCTGCACCACATCTGCAATACCACTACAACATCTTTGATGCCCAATTGATAATAAGCGCTCCACGTCGCATATGATTGAGTAGGAAGGAAATAAAGGCATAAGCTTCAATAGAATCAAATCACACGATGAGGAATCAAGAAGGGAAGTGCTCCTAACAACCATGTAGCCTCTCGAAGATAAGTAGAAACATCTGCATACCGATCCGCAAGACTCTACTAGACTTGCTCATGACTCGTGAGACCCAAGTGAACCTAGAGCTATGATACCAAGCTGTCACGACCCAAAACCCACTATAGGTTGTGATGGCGCCCAACGTCGCCGTTTGGCAAGCCAATGGTGAACTAATAACTTAGTTATTCATTATATTATTTTTGAAATCATAAATCTTGTTAGGTGGAGACGTAAATATGTAAAAGTCATAGATAAATACAATTTAAATATTATACAATTAAAAGTGTATCGAGGTTAAGCAAACTAAAAATAAATTATAGAACATCCCAAAATCTGGTGTAATGAGTGCATGAGCATTTACTTAAGAGTACAACAATAATACAACATACGTCTGGAATGTAAATAAGACATGGTGAAGTAAATAGCACGACGGAGAATCTGTGGCTGCGATATGTAGCCTGGAATGCAGCTCACCATAAAGTTTCCTCAGCAGCTGCGGCTACGTGCCCAGATGACCACCAAATGAACCTGTCAGATCCTGCACATTTAGTGCAAAAATGTAGCATGAGTACGTAAATCAACGCGTACCCAATAAGTATCATCCTAACCCCGGAAACGTAGTAACGAGGGGTCAACATCGACACTTACTAGAGGTCCAATAAAGCAGTATGCTAAATTCTAAACAGATATGAAGCACAACAATAATAGTGGGATAAAATGGTAACCAACATAATCTTTCAAAATTTCTTTTAACGATATAAACTTCTCAATATCGTATCCTATCTCAACAGCTCATAAAATATCAAGTGCCAATATCAAATGAATAAGGAATAACTTATAAAATGCCAAGCATCAGTGGGAGGATAATCTCATGAATATTCGGAATTCTAGTGATATAACACACGATTATGTCGAGGTCGTACGACCTGCTACAGAATAATATGTACACTACTGAGGGTTGAGCGGCACAAACCGTAGATGCATCTATTATACTGCCGAGGCGTTCGGCTCACTCCACAAGAAAGGAAGGAAATTATTGAATTACGAGACACGTGCTTACAATACAGTATATGAGCACAAAGTGAATATAACCTTTACTGTTTTCAAATAACTTGCCAAATACTCAGGGTATAAGGCATGTCCTAATATATATATATATATATATATATATATATATATTAATATATATATATATTTCAATTATAAATTCATCTAATTAAGCCAGCAGAATGAGTTTAATAATACAAATATTACATGATAAAGTCCTAAATCTACTCGGACATAAATATGCTTTAGCTACATACAGACTCTCGTCATCTCATGCGTACGTAGCGCCCACAACTAGTAGCACATAACAATCACATCACCTAGGGGTAGTTTCCCCCTCACAAGGTTATACATGAGACTTACCTCGCTCCGAAGTTCCATAACCGGCTCCCACGCCTTTCTAACACCTCAAACCAAAGCCCATCGATCCAAAACTAGTCAAACAATGTGCAAATCAACAAAAATACACTCTAATACTGTGATGACCCAAGGGGTCATCTTGTGTTTTAGGACTTTATTCCACGCTTAAAATAAACCTTATAATTTTCCTCCTCAATTTGCGTGAGCAGTCCGGGCGTAATTCCGGTAAGCATTTATATGAAAATAGAAGAAATAATGATATTTGGAGATTTAAAATAATGTTAGTTGACTTTGGTCAACGTTTTGAGAAAACGTACCCGAACCCATGTTTCAATGGTCCCAGTGGGTCCGTAATAATATATGGGATTTGGGCGTATGCCCGGAATTGAATTCCGAAGTCCATAGCCCAAGAAATGAATTTTTGACTAAAATTGTATTTCAGAAAATTTATGGTTTTAAAGTATGTGATTTATGCTTGATTTTTATGGTATCGAGCCCGTATTTTAGTTCCGGATCCCGGTACAGGTCCGTTATAATATCTAGACCATGTCTGTAAAATTTGGTGAGAAACGGAGTTTATATGATGTGATTCAGACCCTCGGTTGAGAAAATAAAAAACTTAAGTGTTCTTGAGAATTTCATTGAATTTGATGCTAAATCCATAGTTTTAGGTGTTATTTTAGAAATTTGATCGCACGAGCAAGTCTGTATGATGTTGTTAGACTTGTGCGCATGTTTGGGTTGGAGCCCCGAGGGCTCGGGTGAGTTTTGGATAGGCTACAAGTCTGAGATTTTTGCTGTAGCAGCTGTTCTGGTATGCCCTTCTTCGCGTTCGCGAAGGTAGTGTCGCGAGCACGAAAGGTATAATAAGGGCATGGGAAATTTCTTCTTCGCGAACGCGAAGCACTGGTCGCGAAAGAAAGGCGTTGGGGGTGGTACCCTTCACGAATGCGATCAGAGTCCCGCGAACGCGATAGTTTAAGGGACTTGGGGGAAAGGGTCATGTTCTACTACGTGAACGCATCCATAGGGCCGCGAACGCGAAGGCTTGGGGAGATCTGCCTTATGCGAACATGTAGAAAGACTCGTGAACGCGGAGGCCTTAAGCCGTTGTGCATCACGATCGTGACAGGCCTCTTGCGAACGCGATGAAGGCCTGCCCAGTGTTTTAAAAAAGACTTCAAAATGTGTTTTGTTCAAAGTTTCATATTTTCTTCCATAGAAATCGACCTAGGGCGATTTTTGAAGTAGGAATTCAACATCAAATCATAGGTTCGTGTTCTTAAACTCCTTCCTTTCAATTTCCATCAACGACCATTAGATTTCTACTCCTAAATCTTATTCTTTAAGGGTAGAAATTAGGGATTCTGGGAGAATTTGGAATTTTATAAAATTGGGGATTTAGACCTTGATTTGGGGTCGGATTCCAGAACTAATTGCATATTTGGGCTCGGGGATGAATGGGTAAACAGATTTTGGTCCGAACCTCGAGATTGGACCAAGCAGGCCCGGGGTCAAATTCTAACCTTTTTTGGGAAAATTTGGAAAATCAGTAATTATTCATTTAAGTTGATTCCTTTAGTGATAAATGATGGTATTAAGCTATTTGTGACTAGATACGAGTGTGTTGGAGGTGAATTCTAAGGGAAAAGCGGTGCTTGAGCAGTGAGTGGCCTGCGAATCGAGGTAAGTGTCGTGTCTAACTTTGGCTTGAGGGAATATGTTCTATTTGTTTATTTGCTACGTGTTTTGTTCTTGAATACGACGTATAGGTGGGGTGATGAGCACCTATGCGTTATTGGTTGAGTCATAGCATGCGGGTGAAATTCTACCATTTCAAATTTTGTAGTCTTAAATCCTATTACCATGCTTATTGTTGTTATTGAAATGTTGGGAGACTTATATCCGGTTCTACCGAGGTTTGATAATTTGTGAATATTGATTCAAAGTTGAGATGTTAAAAATTGTGAAACTAATCATTTATGAAATATTGGTTTCTTGTGAAACTCCTCTCTATCCGTTGTTATTGATTTATTTATATTTTGAGGAAGAGTGTAAAGCACGAAGGGTGATGCCGTGCATGATTTATTTATATTTTGAGGAAGAGTGTAAAGCACGAAGAGTGATGTCGTGCATGATTTATTTATATTGTGAGGAAAAGAGTAAAAGCACAAAGGGTGATGTCGTGCATGATTTATTTATATTGTGTGGAGGAGAGTAAAAGCACAAAGGGTGATGTTGTGCAGTCCTATTTATTATTTGGTGAGGTCGAGAGTAAAAACATGAAGGGTAATGCCGTGCAGTTTTCATTTACTGTTTTAATTACTTAATTTGTTCACTATTATTGTTTAATTCAGTCTTTCCGTCATTGTCACTCATATTGAAAACCCCCACTGTAGGCCCCCTTCCCATTATTTGCTGTTTTAATCCCTTATTTGCTGTTATTTCCACTAGCATGATTTCTCTATTCAAGTTATATGTGGTGTTCTGTTCTAGCCTCGTCACTACATCGCCGAGGTTAGGCTCGATACTTACCAGTACATGGGTCTATTGTATTGATGCTGCACTCTGCACTTTCTGTGCAGATCCAGGTATCGGTCCGAGCTAACTCTGAGATCGTAGTTGGCATTACGTAGGAGACCCGAGGTAGATCTTCCGACGTCCGTAGATTCCTTGAGTCCCTTCTTTGATTTTCATTTACTGTTTTTTTAGTTTTATAAACAATTGTATTTCATAATTTCAGCCAAATATTTGTAATTATTCTTAGTAGTCCGTAAATTGTGACCCCAGACCTAGGGTAGCTAGACATATAGATTTCACAAGCACAATATTATCATGCAAGTTTCGTTTCTTACTTTAATGATTATGTTTTGAGTTGTACTGTTTCTCAGTATTTTGTAAGATTATTATGTGTCAAACTTCTAATGTTGTCTTGCCTAGCAAGTGCAGCGTTAGGCACCATCACGGTCTCGACAGTGGGAATTCAGGTCGTGACAAGTTGGTATCAGAGCACTAGGTTTCTTAGGTCTTGCAATTCACGGACAAACTTAGTAGAGTCTGGGGGATCGGTACGGAGAAGTCTGTACTTATCTCTCAGAGGCTACAAAGTTAGGAACAAGATCACTTTTATTCAACGTTGTCATGCGATTCTTGTTTTTTCAAAACCGATTGAACTAGTCTATTCTTATTCTCTCGTAGATGGCGAGGACACGTACCGCTTCTTCCATTGATCAACAGTCGGATCCTCTAACAGCAGCTCCTACGAGGGGCAGAGGCCGAGGCCGTGCTAGAGGCCGAGGCAGGGGCAGGGCTCAGCCCAGGGCCTGAGCAGCAGTTCTAGCTACGGAGTCTCATATAGAGTTCGATGAGGAGGCTCCAGATCAAACCATTCCGGCAGGACCTGCTCAAGTCCCCGAGGGGTTTATTGATACCCTGGTGCTTCAGGATGCTTTTGTCCGATTAGTAGGCCTTATGGAGAGTGTGGCCCAGACTGGCACATTCCCCATGGCACCAGCAGTATCTCAGTCTGGAGGAGGAGCCCAGACTCCTGCCATCCACACTCTGGAGTAGGTGGCTCCCCAGTTTCAGACCCCAGCAACCCATCCAGTTGGGGTAGTTCAGCCAGTTGCTACAGAACCGGTCGTTGATGGGTCAGTTATATCCTTGGATGCTTTGTGGAGATTGGATAAGTTTATCAAGCTTTTCGCAGTTCATTTCAGCGGTGCCACTTTAGAGGACCCCCAGGATTACCTTGATATCTGCCATGACGTTCTTCGGAACATAGGTATATTGAAGACCAATGAGGTCGACTTTGCTGCTTTCCAGATGACTGGTTTTGCCAAGAAATGGTGAAGATATTATCTATTGACTAGACCAGCTGGATCACCTGCTCTTACTTGGTATTAGTTCTCACATCTCTTCTTGGAGAAGTTTCTGCCTATCACTACGAGAGAGGAGCGTCGCCGTTAGATTTGAGCGTCTCCAATAGGGAAGCATGACTGCTACTCAGTACGAGACCCGATTCATGGATTTGACATGTCATGCTATTCTTCTGCTCCCCACAGAGAGAAGGTTAGGAGATTTTTTTAGGGTCTTGCTCAGCCTATCAGATTGTAGATGGCTAAGGAGACGAGGAGCGAGATCTCTTTCCAGGATTCGGCCAATGTGGCCCGGCGAGTTGAGATGGTTCTTAGATTGGGAGGTCAGGGGTCAGTCAAGAGACCTCGCCATTCTGGTGGATTCAGCGATACCTTATCTGGAGGCGAGGGTACTTATGGTAGAGGCCATCCTTCCAGGCCATTTCATTCAGCACTTTAGGCATCCCATGGTGGCCCAGGTGGTCGTGGCCATTATATGCCTTATTCCGATCAGCCAACTCCTACCAGTGCACCTCCTCTTTAGAGTTTTCAGGGTGCTTATTCAGGTCGACATGGTCAGTTTGCCGGCCAACAGTCTCAGCAGCCAAAGTCTTGTTATACTTGTGGTGACCCGAGGCACATTGCTAGGTATTGCCCTCATGCATCGAGCAACTCTCAGTACTAGGGTTCTCGTGCCATGGTTCCGGCACCAGATGCCGCACCGCCTACCCAGTCAGCTAGAGGTAGGGGTCAGGTAGCCAAAGGTAGGGGCCAGATTATTAGAGGTGGAGGTCAGCCCGCTAGAGGTGGAGGCCCGCCTGTCAAAGGTCGTCACGGAGATATGGTTCAGGGTGGTGGGATCCAACCCCGATGTTATGCATTCCCAGCCAAACCTGAGGCTGATTCCTCCGATGCTGTTACCACAGGTACTGTTTCAATTTGCAGTAGAGATGCTTCATTTCTGTTTGATCCGAGGTCTACTTACTCTTATGTATCATCTTATTTTGCTTCATATTTGGTTGTGCCCCGTGATTTTTTGAGCGCCCCTGTATATGTGTCCACACCCGTGGGGGATGCTATTGTTGTAGATTGTGTATATCGCTCGTGTGTGGTCGTTATTGGGGGTCTTGAGACCAATGTAGACCTTTTGCTTCTTGATATGGTTGATTTCAATGTTATATTAGGCATGGATTGGTTGTCGCCTTGTCACACTATCTTGGACTATCATGCCAAGAAAGTGACCTTAGCCTTGCCCGGGTTGCCTCTATTAGAGTGGAGAGGGACTCCTGGCCACTCTTCCAGTAGAGTTATTTCTTACATGAAGGCTCGGCGTATGGTCGAGAAAGGGTGTTTTTCCTATTTGGCTTATGTTTGTGATTCTAGTGTTGAGGTTCCTTCTATGGATTCTGTGAGTGTTGTTCGTGAGTTTCCTGAGGTATTTCCTACAGACTTGCCGGGGATTCCACTCGATAGGGATATTGACTTTTGTATTGATGTGGCTCCAGGCATTCAGCCCATTTCTGTTCCACAATATCGGATGGCCCCACTAGAGTTGAAAGAATTGAAGGAATAGTTGCAAGATTTTCTTGATAAGGGCTTCATAGACCTAGTGTCTTGCCCTGGGATGCACCGGTTTTGTTCGTGAAGAAGAAGGATTCATCTATGAGGATGTGTATGGATTATCGGCAGTTGAACAAAGTCACTATTAAGAACAAGTATCTGTTGCTGAGGATTGATGATTTGTTTGATCAGCTTCAGGGTTCCAGGGTGTTTTCAAAGATTGATTTGAGATCTGGGTACCATCAGTTGAGGATTAGGGCATCCGATGTCCCTAAGACAACTTTTCAGATGTGGTATGGGCACTATGTGTTTCTGGTGATGTCTTTTGGCTTGACCAATGCCCCCGCAACATTTATGGACTTGATGAACCGAGTATTCATGCCTTACCTGGATTCATTCATGATTGTGTTTATTGATGACATTTTGATATACTCCCGCAGTCAGGAGCAGCATGAGCAGCACCTCAGGATAGTGCTCCAGACTTTGAGGGACAGTCAGTTGTATGCTAAATTTTCGAAGTGCAAGTTTTGGTTGGATTCAGTTGCTTTCTTGGGTCATGTCGTATCAGTAGAGGGTATTCAGGTGGATCCTAAGAAGATTGAGACAATCAAGAACTGACTTAGACCCATTTCAGCTATGGATATCAGGAGCTTCTTGGGTTTGTCGGGTTATTACTGTCGGTTTATGGAGGGGTTTTCACCTATTGCAGCCCCGATGACTAAGTTGACTGAGAAGGGTGCCCCATTCAGATGGTCGGACGAGTGTGAGGCGAGCTTTCAGAAGCTCAAGACAACCTTGACTTCAACACCGATGTTGGTATTACCATCGAGTTCAGGATCTTACACGGTATATTGTGATGCCTCCCGTGTGGGGCTCGGAGTAATGTTGATGCAGCAGGGCAGGGTGATAGCATATGCGTCCCATCAGTTGAAGGTTCATGAGAAGAATTACCCTGTCCATGACTTAGAGTTGGCAGCCATTGTTCACGCATTGAAGATTTGGAGGCACTATCTTTATGGCGTGCCGTGTGAGGTTTTCATGGATCATCGCATCCTTCAGTATTTGTTCAAGCAAAAAGATCTCAATTTGAGGCAGAGGAGATGGTTAGAGCTATTGAAAGACTATGATGTCACTATATTGTTTTATCCGGGAAAGGCCAATGTGGTGGCCGATGTATTGAGTAAGAAGGTAGTGAGTATGGGCAGCCTTGCTTTCATTCCAGTTGGTGAGAGGCCACTAGCTTCAGACATTCAGACATTGGCCAATCAGTTTGCGAGGTTGGATATTTCAGAGCCCAACCGTGTTCTAGCTTGTACAATCGCTCGGTCATCCTTATCTGAGTGTATCAGGGATCGACAGTATGATGACCCTCCCTTGATGGTCTTTAGGGACACAGTTCCGCATGGTGGGGCCAAGCAGGTTACGGTTGGAGATGACAGTGATTTGAGGATGCAGGGCCGTGTATGTGTGCCTAATATTGATGGGCTTCGGGAGTTGATCCTTGAATAAGCTCACAGTTCTCGGTATTCTATTCACCCGGGCGCTGCCAAGATGTACCAGGACCTGCGGTAGCATTATTGTTGGAGGAGGATGAAGAAAGATATAGTTGCTTATGTGGCTCGGTGCTTGAATTGTCAGCAGGTGAAATATGAGCATCAGAGTCCCGATGGTTTGCTTTAGCAAATGGAGATTCCTAAGTGGAAGTGGGAGCGTATCACTATGGAATTCGTTGTTGGACTCCCACGGACTCAGAGGAAGTTCGACGTCGTGTGGGTTATTGTGGATAGGCTGACTAAGTCAGCACACTTTATTCCTATAGCAGTTTCCTATTCCTCGGAGCGGTTAGCAGAGATTTATATTCGCGAGATCATCCTTCTTTATGGTGTGCCCATGTCTATCATTTCTAATCGAGGTACGCAGTTTACCTCGCACTTTTGGAGAGTAGTTCAGCATGATTTGGGTACGTGAGTTGATTTGAGCACAGCATTCCATCCTCAGACGGACGGGCAGCCCGAGCATACTATTTAGATCTTGGAGGATATGCTCCTCGCTTATGTCATAGACTTCAGAGGATTGTGGGATCAGTTCTTGCCCTTTGTAGAGTTCGCCTACAATAATAGCTACCAGTCGAGCATTCAGATGGCTCCCTATGAGGCATTATATGGTAGACAGTGTAGGTCGTTAGTAGGGTGGTTTGAGCCGGAGGAGGCTCGGTTGCTGGGTACATATTTAGTACAGGAGGCCTTGGACAAGGTCAAGATTATTCAGGATCGCCTTTGTTCAGCTCAGTCAAGGAAAAAGATTTATGCCGACCGTAGAATTCGTGATGTGGTATTCATGGTCGGGAAGAGAGTATTGCTTCAGGTATCACCAATGAAGGGTTTCATGAGGTTTGGGAATAAGGGAAAGTTGAGCCCCAAGTATATCGGTCATTTGAGATTCTCGAGAGAGTGGGGGAGGTGGCTTATAGACTTGCGTTTCCTCCAGGGTTATCATCAGTTCATCTTGTATTTCATGTGTCCATGTTCCAAAAGTATCATGGTGACCCATCCCACGTGCTGGATTTCAGCTCTGTCCAGTTCGACAAGGATTTGACTTATGACTTATGAGCAAGCTACTTGGGAGTCCGATCCGAATATGCAGAGTAGATATTCCCACTTGTTCGCCAGTTCAGGTACTTTTCAATGTCCGTTCGAGGACGAATGTTTTTTTTATAGGTGGAGATTGTGATGACCCAATGGGTCATCTTGTGTTTTAGGACATTTTCCACGATTATCAGCTTTCAAGAAAAACTTATAATTTTCCTCCCTTGATTTGTGTGCCGCAGTCCGGGCGTAATTCCGGAAAGCATTTATATGAAAAATAGAAGAAATAATTATATTTGGAGATTTAAAATGATTTTAGTTGACTTTGGTCAACATTTTGAGCAAACAGACTCGTATTTCGACGGCCCCGGTGGGTCCGTAATAAAATATGGGATTTGGGCGTATGCCTGGAATTGAATTCCGAGGTCCATAGCCCGAGAAATGAATTTTTGACTAAAATTGAATTTCAGAAAATTTATAGTTTTAAAGTATGTTTATGCTTCATTTTGATGGTATCAGGCCCATATTTTGGTTCTGGATCCCGGTACAGGTCCGTTATAATATCTAGACCATGTCTATGAAATTTGGTGAGAAACGAAGTTTATATGATGTGATTCGGACCCTCGGTTGAGAAAATAGAAACTGTAAGTGTTCTTGAGAATTTTATTGATTTTGATGCTAAATACGTAGTTTTAGGTGTTATTTTAGCAATTTGATCGCACGAGCAAGTCCATATGATGTTGTTAGACTTGTGCGCATGTTTGGGTTGGAGCCCCGAGGGCTCGGGTGAGTTTCAGTTAGGCTACGGGGTGATTTGCACTTAGAAAATCTTAGATTTTTGCTGTAGTAGTTGTTCAGGTATGCCCTTCTTCGCGTTCGCGGAGGTAGTGTTGCGAACGCGAAAGGTAAAATGAGAGCAGGGGAAATTTCTTCTTCGTGAACGCAAAGGACTGGTCACGAACGCGAGGCATTGGGGGTGGTACCCTTCGCGAACGCGATCAATCTCCCGCGAACCTGATAGTTTAAGGGACTCTGGGGAAAGGATCATGTTCTTCTATGCGAACGCTTCCATTGGATCGCGAACGCGAAGTCTTCCGGGAAGTTTCCTTACGCGAAGACGTAGAAAGACTCGCGAACGTGAAGGCCTCAGGCCACTGTGCATCACATTCACGAAAGGGTCATGTTCTTCTACACGAAGCTTCCATTGGGTCGCGAACGCGAAGTCTTGGGGGAAGCTGCCTTATGGGAACACGTAGAAAGTCTCGCGAACATGAAGGCCTTAGGCCACTGTGCATCGCGATCGCGAGAGGCCTCTCGCGAACGCGATGAAGACCTGTCTAGTGTTTTAAAACAGACTTAATACCGGTATTGTTAAAAGTTTAATATTTTCTTCCATAGAACTCGACCTAGGGCGATTTTTGAGGTGGGAATTCAACATCAAATAATAGGTTAGTGTTCTTAAACTCCTTCCTTTCAATTTCCATCAACACCCATTAGATTTCAAGTCCTAAATCTTATTCTTTAAGGGTGGAAATTAGGGATTTTGGGGGAATTGGGAATTTTACAAAATTGGGGATTTAGACCTCGATTTGGGGTCGAATTCCGGAACTAATTGCATATTCGGGCTCGGGGTGAATGGGTAAATGGATTTTGGTCCGAACCTTGAGTTTGGACCAAGCAGGCCCGGGGTCGGCTTCTAACTGTTTTTGGAAAATTTTGATAAATCAGTAATTATTCATTTAAGTTGATTCCTTTAGCGATAAATGATGGTATTAAGCTATTTTGACTAGATACGAGTGGGTTAGAGTTGAATTCTAAGGGAAAAGCGGTGCTTGAGCAGTGAATGGCATGCGAATCGAGGTAAGTGTCGTGTCTAACTTTGGCTTGAGGTAATATGTGCTATGTGTTTATTTGCTACGTGTTTTGTTCTTGAATACGACGTATAGGTGGGGTGATGAGCACCTATGCGTTATTGGTCGAGTCATAGCATGCGAGTGAAATTCTACCATTTCAAATTTTGTAGTCTTAAATCCTATTATCCATGCTTATTGTTGTCATTGAAATGTTGGTAGACTTATATCCGGTTCCACTGAGGTTTGATAATTACTGAATATTGATTCAAAGTTGAGATGTTAAAAATTGTGAAACTAATAATTATATGAAATATTGGTTTCTTTTGAATCTCCCCCCTATCCGTTGTAATTGATTTATTTATATTGTGAGGAAGATGTAAAGCACGAATGGTGATGCCCTGCGTGATTTATTTATATTTTGAGTAAGAGTGTAAAGCACGAACGGTAATGTCGTGCATGATTTATTTATATTGTGAGGAAGAGTGTGAAGCATGAAGGTTGATGTCGTGCATGATTTCTTTACATTTTGAGGAAGAGAGTAAAATCACAAAGGGTGATGTCGTGCATGATTTATTTATATTGTGAGGAGGAGAGTAAAATCACGAAGGGTGATGCCGTGCAGTCTTATTTATTATTTGGTGAGGTCGAGAGTAAAAGCACGAAGGGTGATGCCGTGTTGTTTTCTTTTACTGTTTTAATTACTTAATTTGTTCACTACTACTGTTTAATTCAGTCTTTTTGTCATTCCCACTCCTTATATTGAAAACCCCCATTGTAGGTCCCCTTCCCATTATTTGTTGTATTAATACCTTATTTGTTATTATTTCCACTAGCATGATTACTTTGTTCAGGTTATATATGGTGTTCTGTCATAGCCTCGCCACTACTTCACTGAGGTTAAACAAGACACTTACCAGTACATGGGGTCAGTTATACTGATGTTGCAATCTTCACTTTCTATGCAGATCCAGGTATATATCCGAGCTGACTCTGAGATCGTAGCTGGCATTGCGTAGGAGACTCGAGGTAGATTTGCCGACGTCAGCAGATTCTTGGAGTCCCCTCCTTGATTTTCATTTGTTGTTTTCTTTAGTTTCATAAACAATTGTATTTCTTCATTTCAGCCAAATATTTGTAGTTATTCTTAGTAGTCCGTGAATTGTGACACCAGACCCAGGGTAGCTAGAAATATAGATTTCACATGCGCAGTATTATCATGCAAGTTTCGTTTCTTACTTTAATTATTATGTTTTGAGTTGTAGTGGTTCTCAGTATTTTGTAAGATTATTATGTTGCAAACTTCTAATGTTGGCTTTCCTAACAAGTGCAGCGCTAGGCGCCATTATGGTCCCGACGGTGGAAATTCGGGTCGTGAGAAATACTCATAATTAATCAATTCATATCAATTTCCAACTTCGCACGGAAAGTCAACAAAGTCAACCCTTGGGCCCACGTGCCCAGATTCAGAAAATGTTTGAAGATGATAAACTTTACCAATGACGCCACGAACTCAAAATATGATTTATTCGTAATTTCACGCTCAATTTCGTTGTCAAAATCCAAAAATGCCAAAATCCCAAAATTTCCATCAATTTTCATGTTCAAATAAATGTATAATTCATGTATTTAACTCACAATGTGTAAAATTCTCTTATCTCAAGATTTATGATGAAAATGGCTCCTCCAAATCGCCCGGGCAAGAGAGGAATGAGTGAACTGAGCAAAAAATCCCGATTTAAAACACTTCTGCCCCGGCCCGTCCTTCATCGTGTTCGCGTGCCTATGGTCACATTCGCGAAGGCCTGACGGTCCACAGCATCGTGTTCCCATCCAAGCCCACGCGTTCGCGATGGCCAATTTTCCCCTATCGTGTAACTCTTCCTTCGCATTCGCGGTTTCCCTTCTGCGTTCGCGAAGGGAGCACTGCAAGCCCAGCACTCCCCGCATTCACAACTACCTTGTCGCGTTTGCGTAGGGTAAAGCCCCCTGACCCCCAGCTCTCCTTCACGTTTGCGAGTCCTCCTTCGCATTCACGAGTCCTTCTTCGAGAATGCATGAATTCCTTCGCGTTCGCAAAGAACAAAACCAGAACCAGCAACAACATCAGCAAACAAGGAGAAATGACCTGAAACCATCCCGAAACACGTGCGAGGCCCCCCGAGACCCTATCCGATCACACCAACAAGTTCCAAAACATAACACGAACCTGTTCGAAATCACACCAAACAACATCAAAACTACGAATCAATGATCGAAACCTTTCTTTAAACTATCAAACATTCAAACTTCGACAACGCGTCCGATTCGTACTTAAACTTTTCGGAATGACGCCAAACTTTACGCACAAGTCATAAATCACAATATGAACATATTCCAAGGCTAGGAACCCCAAACGGACACCAATAACACCAAATTCACTTCAATAATAAATTCTTTAAATTTCAAAATGCCAACTTTTCATAATAAGCGCCGAAATACTCCTGGACCACCCGATACTCAACCTGAACATACACCCAAGTCCAAAAACATCATACGAACCTATTGGAACCTTCAAATCCTGATTTCGAGGTCCTTTACTCAAAAGTCAAACCTTAGTCAACTCTTCCAATTTAAAACTACCGAATTTAGAATTTTCCTTCCGAAACAACTCCAAACTTCCCGAAATTCAATTCTGACCAAACGTACAAGTCATAAAACATGAAGTGAAGCTACTCACAGCCTCACCGTCAAATGACGTGCTAGATCTCAAAACAACCGGTCGGGTCGTTACAAGTAGACATGTGAAATTAGGCTAAACATGATGACTATAACATGTTAAAGTAACTCAATTAATGCATGAAAAGAAAACTACGTAACTAAAACCGGAATTTTAACATATTTCCCGTGTATTCACTCGTCACCTTGCGTACACGGTCTTCACATATTACAATTATCACGATAATATCAAATCATAAGAGGAGTTTTCCCCACACAAGGTTAAACAAGTCATGTACCTCAAACCACGCTAAATCAATCAACTAGAAGGCTTTTCCCTCGATTTTCCAATTCTGAACGGCTCGAATCTAGCCAAAATAATTTCATACTATAAATATCACTATAGAAAACTAATTTAAATAATGAAATTATTATTTTAGCAAAGAATTGAAAAATCGTCCCAAAAAGTCAACCCGAGCCCGCTTCTCGGAACCCGACCAAAATTATAAAATCCGAACTCCCCATTCGATATCGAGTCCAGCCATACAAGAATTATCCAAATCTGACCTTATTTTTCCTTTCAAAACCCAAAAACTTAGTCTAAGAAATTCTACACCCTTTTCCCAATGTTTTCAACTCAGATCCTTAATTACATGCTAATAATAATGATAGATTAGTATTAACCAAAATCGAGTCAAGAACTCTTACCCCGACAATTCCTCTGAAAAATCCCTCGAAATTTCGCCTCAAACCGAGCTCCCAAAATCTCAGAATGTAATATGAAGACTAATCCTCAAAAATCCCCTTTTCTGCCCAGTGAATCCGTATATGTGGGACTTACTGCTGCATCTACGGCTCCACACCTGCGGAGTTTCCATAGCAGGTGCGATCATAACTTATTCCTCAATCCCTGCTTCTGCGAGCAAAGGGCCGCCCCTGCGCGTGCGCCCCTGTGACAAAAAGTGTCGCACCTGCGACCACTGTGGCCCCAGCAATCCTCCCCATCGGCCCGACCTGGGCATATAAAAATCAGCATCTGCGACCAACTGCTCGTTTTTGCCAGACCGCACCTGCGGCCAATCCCTCCGCAAGTGCGAAGACACCAGAACTGCTAACCTTCAGCCAAAAACTTGCAAGCCAAACTGATCCCATTTTCATCTGATTCACATCCGGAATTGTAATAATTGACATTACTGAGTTATTTCAACTTTCGGAATTGGAATCCGACCCTGATATTGTGACGACCCGATTTCCCACCATCAGGACCGTGATGGAGCCTAACGCTGTACGTGCTAGGCAAGCCAACATTAGAGAGTTACGACATTAAAACGATAAAAAAATATATACGAAGTTTACTACCATCCAATATATGACACCAAAATAACAAATGAAATAGTATACGATACTACAAAAATAATACTAATCTCTAGCTACACAGGGTTTGGAGTCACAATTCATGAACTACTAAGAATTTACTACAAGTGTTTGGCTGAAAGAAAATATATAACTGTTTTGAACTAAATAAAATAA
Source organism: Nicotiana knightiana (assembly GCA_005239525.1). Lineage (NCBI taxonomy): Eukaryota > Viridiplantae > Streptophyta > Magnoliopsida > Solanales > Solanaceae > Nicotiana > Nicotiana knightiana. The sequence goes on along the minus strand of ML419918.1, from coordinate 59,320 downwards.
CAACTGAATAATAAGAAATCTGCACGGCATCACCCTTCGTGCTTTTACTCTCAGCCTCACCAAATAACAAATAGGAATGCACGGCATCACCCTTCGTGCTTTTACTCTCATCTCCACCAGATTATAAATAAGAATGCACGGTATCACCCTTAGTGCTTTAAATTCTTTCTCACAATATAAATAAATCGTGCACGGCATCACCCTTCCTGCTTTTGCACTCTTCCTCACCATATAAATAAATTATGAACGTCATCACCCTTCGTGCTTTACGCTCGTCCTCACCAATCACAAAATCACTAACAACAGATACAGAAAAATTTTCACATGAAATCAGTATTTCATCATAATTACCTTCACAATTTAACTTCTTAACCTCGAATCAATGTTCACAATGTTATTCATCTCGGTAGAACCGGATACAGTTCTCTCAACAGTTCAATAGCAACAATAAGCATGGATAATAGCCTTTAAGACTACAAGAATAACAAGAATGGACTTTCACTCGCATATTATGACTCGACTACAACGTATAGGTACTCGTCACCTCACCTATACATCGCTTTCAACAACAAAACATGTAGCAAGTAATCACACAATACCTATTCCCTCAAGTTAAGGTTAGGCGCAACACTTACCTCGATTTCGCAGGCCACTCACTGCTCAAGTACATCTTTCCCTTTAGAATTCACCTCCAACCCACTTGTATCTAATCATAATTAGTTTAACATCATCAATTTTCGCTAAAGGAATCAACTTGAATGAATAATTACTGATTTCCCAAATTTTCCCAAAAAAATGTTAAAAATTAACCCCGGGTCCGCTAGGTCCAAACTCGAGGTTCAAACCAAAATCACTTTACCCACTCACCCCCGATCCAGAATATGTAATTAGTTTCAAAATCCGACCCCAATTCGAGGTCTAAATTCCAATTATACAAAATTCCCTAATTCTACCCAAACCCACAATTTCTACCATGAAAACCCTAGATTTTTGGTTGAAAATTGATGAAAAACAATAGGTAATTGGGAGAGAGTAGTTAGAATCATTTACAAACACTTTGGGGAAGAACTTATCTCTTGAAAATCTCCTCTAAGCCTTATTGGTTTTGAAAATACGAAAGAATGGCCAATTCTCATTATTGGTTATGTTTTTAATTCGCTGGACAGGTCTTCTTAGCATTCGTGAAGTACCTGTCGCGTTCTCGACGCTTTGCGGCCAAAAGAACAACGTGTTCACGAAGAGATGCTCGTGTTCGCGATGGTTTGTCCCCCCTGACCATCGCGTTCGCGAACCAGTGGTCGCGTTCGTGACCCAGTGGTCGCGTTCGCGACCCAGTGGTCGCATTCGCGAAGAGCAACTCAACGATTCCCCAGCCCACCTCCAATATACTACGCGTTCGCGTAAGGTCAATCGTGTTCGCGAAGAGTTAACCCTAGTGCTCCGCGTTTGAAACCGAAGCCATGCATTCACGTAGAAGAAATCCCTCCCCAGCCCAGCTTGCACTTGGGGATCGAGTGAGAGGCTTCACGATCGAGAAGCACAAAATTCTTGCGCACCAGCAACAGCAAAACAACAGATTTTCTAAGTTTAAAGCATCCCAAAGCCTACCCAAAACTCACCCGAGCCCTCGGGGCTCCAAACCAAACAAGAACGCAAGTCTAAAAACATCCTACAGACTTGCTCGTGCGATCAAATCGCTAAAATAACACCTAAAACTACAGATTTAGCATCAAAACTCATGAATTTCTCAAGAACACTTCAAAACTACTATCTTCTCAACCGGACGTCTGAATCATGTCAAATTAACTATGATTTCTACCAAATTTCACAAACATGACTTAAACATTATAATATACCTGTACCAGGCTCCGGAACCAAAATACGGGCCCGATACCAACGAGTTAAAACATTAATCAATTTCTTTAAATCCTTTTAAATTTTAGTTTAACATTTTCATCAAAATTTCATTTCTCGAGCTAGGGACCTCGGAATTTAATTTTGGTCATACGCCCAAGTCCCATGCTTTACTACGGACCTTCCAGGACCGTCAGAACACGGGTGCGGGCCTGTTTACTCAAAATGTTGACCAAAGTCAACTAAAAGTTAGTTTTTAATCTCACAAATTATCATTTCATATATTTTCACATAAGGTTTTCCGGGTTTACACCCGGACTGCGTACGCAAATCGAGGTGAATAAAAAAATATTTTTAAGGCTAACGAGCTCAGAATAGAGTCTTATCTCATAAGATGACTTTATGGGTCATCACAATCTCCACCTCTAAGACAAACGTTCGTCTTCGAACGGACATAGAAAAGAACTGAACTAACGAATAAGTGGGGATATCTACTCCGCATGTCCGACTCGGACTCCCAAGTAGCTGCCTTAACAGGCTGACCTCTCCACTGCACTCGAACTGAAGGGTAACTCTTCGACCTCAGTTGTCGAACTTGTTGTTCTAGAATGGCTAACGGCTCCTCCTCATAAGTCAAATCCTTGTCCAACTGTACAGAGCTGAAATCCAACACGTGGGACAGGTCATCATGATACTTCTGGAGCATGGACACATGGAATACCAGATGAACTGAGGATAAACCTGGAGGCAACGCAAGTCTATAATCTACCTCCCCCACTCTCTCGAGAATATCAAATAGCCCAATATACCTAGGGCTCAACTTGCCCTTCTTCCCAAATTTCATAACACCCCGAAGTAATACCCTCTCTCTGACCATAAATGCTACATCACAAACTTTACGGTTGGCATAACTATTTTGCCTGGACTGAGCTGTACGAAGTCAATCCTGTATAATCTTGACCTTGTCCAAGGCCTCCTGAACTAAGTCTGTACCTAATAACCGAGCCTCTCCCGGCTCAAACCATCCAACAGGCGATCTGCATCGTCTACCATATAATGCCTCATAGGGAGCCATCTGAATGCTCGACTGGTAGTTGTTGTTGTAGGAAAACTCCACTAATGGCAAGAACTAATCCCACAATCCTCCAAAATCTATAACACAAGCGCGGAGCATATCCTCCAAGATCTGAATAGTACACATCTAAGGATGGAATGTTGTGCTCAACTCAACCCGCGTACCCAACTCACGTTGTACTTCCCTCCAAAAGTACGAGGTATATTGCGTACCTCAATTAAAAATGATAGACACAGGCACACCGTGAAGGCGAACAATCTCCCGAATATAAATCTCTGCCAACCGCTCCGAAGAGTAAGTACTTTCCACAGGAATGAAGTGCGCTGACTTAGTCAACCTATCCACAATAACCCATACAGCGTCGAACTACCTCTGAGTCCATGGAAGTCCAACAACAAAGCCCATAGTAATACGCTCCCACTTCCACTCAGAAATCTCTATCTGCTGAAGCAAACCACCGGGTATCTGATGCTCATACTTCACCTGCTGACAGTTCAAGCACCGAGCCACGTAAGCAACAATGTCCTTCTTCATCCTTCATCACCAATAATGTTGCCGTAGGTCCTGGTATATCTTGGCAGCACCCGGGTGAATGATATGCTTAGAACTGTGAGCCTCCTCAAGGATATACTCACGAAGCCCATCAACAATAGGCACACACACTCGACCCTGCATCCTCAAAACACCGTCATCTCCAACTGTAACCTGCTTGGAACCACCGTGCTAAACTATGTCCTTAAGGACCATCAAGTGAGGGTCATCATACTGCCGATCTCTGATACGCTCAAACAAAGAAGAACGAACGATTGTATAAGCTAGAACATGAATGGGCTCTGAAGTATCCAACCTCACAAACTGATTAGCCAAAGTCTGAATGTCTGAAGCTAGCAATCTCTCACCGATAGGAATGAATGCAAGGTTGCCCATACTTACTGCCTTCCTACTCAATGCATTGGCCACCACATTGGCCTTTCCCGGATGATAAAGTATAGTGACATCATAGTCTTTCAATGGCTCTAACCATATCCTCTACCTCAAATTGAGATCCTTTTGCTTGAACAAATACAGAATGATGCGATGATCCATGAAAACCTCACACGGCACGCCATAAAGATAGTGCCTCCAAATCTTCAATGCGTGAATAATGGATGCCAACTCTAAGTCATGGAAAAGGTAATTCTTATCATGAATCTTCACCTGCCGAGACGCATATGCAATAACCCTGCCTTCCTGCATCAATACCGCTCCGATCCCCACGCGGGAGGCATCACAATATACTATGAAAGATCCTGATCCTGGGGAAAATACCAACACCGGTGCTGAAGTCAAGGCTGTATTGAGCTTCTGAAAACCTGCCTCATACTCGTCCGACAATTTGAATGGGGCACCCTTCTGAGTCAACTTAGTCATTGGGGCTGCTATAGATGAAAACCCCTCCACAAACCGACGGTAATAACCTGCCAAACCCAAGAAGCTCCTGATCTCCGTGGCTGAAGTGGGTCTAGGACAGTTCTTGATTGCCTCAATCTTCTTAGGATCTACCTGAATACCCTTTGCTGATACGACGTGACCTAAGAAAGCGACTGAATCCAACCAAAACTCGCACTTTGAAAATTTAGCATACAACTGCTTGTTCCTCAAAGTCTGAAGCGCTAATCGGAGGTGTTTCTCATGCTCCTCCCAGCTGCGGGAGTATATTAGAATGTCATCAATAAACACAATTACGAAGGAATCCAGATAAGTCTTAAACACCCGATTCATCAAGTCCATAAATGTTGTTTGGGCATTAGTCAAGCCAAAAGACATCACCAGAAATTCATAGTGCCCATACCTCATCTGAAAAGTTGTCTTAGGGACATCAGATGCCCTAATCTTTAACTGATGGTAGCTCGATCTCAAATCGATCTTTGAAAACACCTTGGCACCCTGAAGCTGATCAAACAAATCATCAATTCTCAGCAACGGATACTTGTTCTTGATAGTGTCTTTGTTCAACTGCCGGTAATCTATACACATATTCATCGATCCATCCTCCTTCTTCACGAACAAAACCGGTGCACCCCAGGGCGAGACACTAGGTCTAATGAAGCCCTTATCAAGTAAATCTTGCAGTTGTTCCATCAATTCTTTCAAATCTAGTGGGGCCATCCGGTATGGAGGAATAGAAATGGGCTGAGTTCCTGGAGCCACATCAATGCAAAAATCAATATCCCTGTTGGGTGGCATCCCGGCAGGTCTGTAAGAAACACTTCGGGAAACTCGTGAACGACAGGGACCGAGTCTATAGGAGAAATCTCAGCACTAGAATCACGGACATGAGCCAAATAGGCCAAACACCCCTTCTCGGCCATACGCTGAGCCTTCATATAAGAAATAACTCAGGTGGAGGAATGACAAGGAGTCCCTCTCCACTCTAATCGAGGTAACCCCGGCAAGGTTAATGTCAATGTCTTGGCATGACAGTCCAAGATAGCGTAGTAAGGTGACAACCAATCCATGCCCAATATGACATCGAAACCCGCCATATCAAGGAGCAAAAGGTCTACACTGGTCTCAAGGTCCCCAATAACGACCACACACGAGCGGTATACATGATCTACAACAATATCATCCCCTATGGGCATGGACACATATACATGGACACTTAAAGAATCAAGGGGTGCAACCAAATATGAAGCAAAATAAGATGACACATAAGAGTAAGTAGACCCCGGATTAAACAGAACTGAAGCATCTCTATTGCAAAGTGAAACGGTACTTGTGATAACAACATCAAAGGACTCCGCCTCAGGTTTGGTCGGAAATGCATAAAATCGAGGCTGGGCACCACCACCCTGAACCATGTCTCTAGGACAACCTCTGACAGGCGGACCTCCACCTTTAGCGGGCTGGCCTCTACCTCTAACAATCTGTTCCCTAACTATGGATACCTGACCCTTACCCCTGGCTGGTTGGGCAGGTGGTGCGGCAGGTGGTGCCGGGACTATAGCACGAGAACCCTGATACTAAAAACTACCCGACGCACAAGGGCAATATCTAGCAATATGCCTCAGGTCACCACAAGTATAACAAGACTTCGGCTGCTGAGACTGCTGGCCGGAAAACTGACCCTGTCGACCTGTATAACCACCCTGAAAACTCTGGAGAGGAGGTGCACTGATAGGAGCTGACTGATCAGAATAAGGCATGTAAGGGCCCCGACCACCTGGGGCACCATAGGATGCCTGAAGTGCTGAATGGAATAGCCTGGAAGAATGGCCTCTACTAAAGTACCCCTGCCTCTAGATGAGGCACTGCCGAATCCACCGGAATTGCGAGGTCTCTTGTCTGACCCCTAACCTCCCAGTCCAAGAACCACCTCAACTCGCCGAGCCACATTAGCAGCATCCTGGAAAGAGATCTCACTCCCTGTATCCTTAGCCATCTGCAATCTGATAGGCTGAGCAAGACCCTCAATAAATCTCCTAAACCTCTCCCTCTCTGTGGGTAGCAAAAGAGTAGCATGACAAGCCAAATCCATTAAACGAGTCTCATACTGCGTACCACTCATGCTGCCCTGCTGGAGACGCTCAAACTGACGGGGGCGCTCCTCTCTAGTAGTAATAGGTAGAAACTTCTCCAAGAAGAGGTGTGAAAATTGATCCCAAGTAAGAGCAGGTGACCCAGCTGGTCTAGTCATCAGATAATCCCTCCACCATTTCTTGGCAGAACCAGTCATCTGGAAAGCAGCAAAGTCGACCCCATTGGTCTCCAAGATACCCATGTTCCGAAGAACCTCGTGACAGTTATCAAGGAAATCCTGGGGGTCCTCTGAGGTGGCACCGCTGAAATGAACAGGGAAGATCTTGATAAACCTGTCCTATCTCCACAAAGCATAGGAGGACATAGCTGCCCCATCTATGAGTGGTGCTGCAGCAACTGGCTGAACTACCCCAACTGGATGGGCTGCTGGGGTTTGAAGCTCATGAGTAATCTTCTCCGGAGTGTGGGTAGCAGGAGTCCGGACTCCTTCTCCAGCCTGAGATATGGCTGCTGCCCCGGGGAGTGCACCGGTCTGGGCTACACTCTCCATAAGGCCTACTAGTCGGACCAAGGCATCCTGAAGCACCGGGGTAGCAATAAACCCCTCTGGGACCTGAGCTGGTCCCGCCAGAATGGTCTGAGCTAGAGCCTCTCCACCGAGCTCTGTCAGAGGCTCCGCAGCTGGAGCTTCTGCCTGAGCACTAGGCTGAGTCCTGCCCCTGCCTCGGCCTCTGGCATGGCCTCGGGCTATGCCCCTTGTAGAAGCTGCTGCTACTGCTGCTGGAGGGTCGGGTTTTTGGTTAGCAGAAGATGAGGTACGTGTTCTCTCTATCTGCGATAGAATAAGAATAATAGAGTTCAATCAGTATTGGGATAACAAGAATCGCACGACAGAGTTGAATAAAAGTGAACGTGTTCCTATCTTTATAGCCTCTGGGGGATAAGTACAAACGTCTCTGTACCGATCCCTCAGACTCTATTAAGCTTGTCCGTGAATTGTGAGACCTAGGCAACCTAGTGCTCTAATACAAACTTGTCACGATCCGACTTCCCATCGTCGGGATGGTGATGGAGCCTAACGCTATACTTGCTAGGCAAGCCAATATTAGAGGGTTACGACATTAAAACAATAAAAAATATATACGAAGTTTACTACCATCCAATATATGATACCAAAATAACAAATGAAATAGTATAAGATACTGCGAAAATAATACTAATCTCTAGCTATCCAGGGTTTGGAGTCACAATTCACGATCTACTAAGAATTTACTACATGTATTTGGCTGAAAGAAAATATATAACTATTTTGAACTAAATAAAACAGCAACTGAATAAAAAGGAAGAGATTCCGGGAATCTGCGAACGTCGGCAGATTTACCTCGTGTCTCCGTGCGAATAGTCTTCTACAACTCGACCTCAACTCGGACCTAAACATGGATCTGCACAGAAAGTGTAGAGTGCAGTATTAGTACAATCAATCCCATGTACTTGTAAGTGTCGATCCTAACCTCGGCGAAATAGTGACGATACTAGGACAAAACACCACATAAAAACCTGGATATATATAATCATACTATTGGAAATAACAGCAAATAAAGAATTTAAACCAGCAATTAATGGGAAGGAGACATACAGTGGGGAATTTCAACATAAGGAATGAGAAGAACAAGAAGGCAGAAATAAACGGTGATTAACAACAAACAAACTAAACAACTAAAATACAAAAGGAAATCTGCACGGCATCACCCTTCGTGTTTTTACTCTCAGCCTCACCAAATAACAAATAGGAATGCACAACATCACCCTTCGTGCTTTTACTCTCATTCTCACCAGATTATAAATAAGAATGCACGGCATCATCTTTCATGCGTTTACACTCAACCTCACAATATAAACAAATTATGCACGGCATCACCCTTCGTGCTTTACAGTCTTCCTCGCCATATAAATAAATTATGCACGGCATCACCCTTCGTGTTTTTACTCTCAGCCTCACCAAATAACAAATAGGAATGCACAACATCACCCTTCGTGCTTTACAGTCTTCCTCGCCATATAAATAAATTATGCACGGCATCACCCTTCGTGTTTTTACTCTCAGCCTCACCAAATAACAAATAGGAATGCACAACATCACCCTTCGTGCTTTACAGTCTTCCTCGCCATATAAATAAATTATGCACGGCATCACCCTTCGTGTTTTTACTCTCAGCCTCACCAAATAACAAATAGGAATGCACAACATCACCCTTCGTGCTTTTACTCTCATTCTCACCAGATTATAAATAAGAATGCACGGCATCATCTTTCATGCTTTTACACTCAACCTCACAATATAAACAAATTATGCACGGCATCACCCTTCGTGCTCTCCACTCTTCCTCACAATATAAATAAATCGTGCACGGCATCACCCTTCGTGCTTTACACTCTTCCTCGCCATATAAATAAATTATGCACGGCATCATCCTTCGTGCTTTACACTCTTCCTCACCAATCACAGAATCATTAACAATAGATACAGAGAAATTTTCACAAGAAATCAGTATTTTATCATAATTACCTTCACAATTTAACGTCTCAACCTCGAATCAATGTTCAGAATGTTATCCATTTTGGTGGAATCGGATATAGTTCTCTCAACAGTTCAATAGCAACAATAAGCATGGATAATAGCCTTTAAGACTACAAGAATAACAAGAATGGACTTTCACTCGCATGTTATGACTCGACTACAACGTATAGGTACTTGTCACCTCACCTATACATCGCTTTCTGCAACAAAACACGTAGCAAGTAATCACACAATACCTATTTCCTCAAGATAAGGTTAGGCACAACACTTACCTCGATTTCGCAGGCCACTCACTGCTCAAGTACATCTTCCCTTTAGAATTCACCTCGAACCCACTTGTATCTAATCATAATTTGTTTAACATCATCAATTTTCGCTAAAGGAATCAACTTGAATGAATAATTACTGATTTCCTAAATTTTTCCAAAAACAAAATGTTAAAAACCGACCCCAGGCCCGCTTGGTCCAAACTCAAGATTCTGACCAAAATCCGTTTACCCACTCACCCCAGAGACCAATTATGTAATTAGTTTAGAAATCCGACCCCAATTCGAGGTCTAAATTTCAATTATATAAAATTTCCTAATTCTACCCAAACCCCCAATTTCTACCATGAAAACCCTAGATTTTTGGTTGAAAATTGATGAAAAACAATGGGTAATTGGGAGAGAGTAGTTAGACTCATTTAACAACACTTTGGGGAAGAACTTGTCTCTTGAAAATCGCCTCTAAGCCTTCTTGGTTTTGAAAATATGAAAGAATGGCCAATTCCCGTTTTAGGTTCTGTTCTTAATTTGCTGGACAGGTCTTCTTCGCGTTCGCGATGCTTTGCGGCCTACGCATTCGCGAAGAGCTTCTCGCATTAGCGATGGTTTTTCCCCTTGACCATCACGTTCGCAAGCTAGTTTTCACGTTCTCAAAGAGCAACTCAAGGATTCCCCAGCCCACCTCCAATATACTACGCGTTCGCGTAAGGTCAGTCACGTTCGCGTAAGGTCAATCACGTTCACGAAGAGTTAACCCCCAGTGCTCCGCGTTCGCAACCAAAGCCTTGCGTTCGCGTAGAAGAAATCGCTCCCCAGTCCAGCTTGCACTTCGCGATCGCGTGAGAGGCTTCTTGGTCGCAAAGCACAAAATTCCTATGCACTAGCAATAACAAAACAATAGATTTTCTAAGTTTAAAACATCCTGAAGCCTACTCGAAACTCACCCCAGCCCTCTGGGCTCCAAACCAAACACGCACGCAAGTCTAAAAATATCCTACGGACTTGCTCGTGCGATCAAATCGCTAAATAACACCTAAAACTACGGATTTAGCATCAAAACTCATGAATTTCTCAAGAACACTTCAAAATTACTATCTTCTCAACTGGATGTCTGAATCACGTCAAATCAACTCCGATTTCTACCAAATTTCACAAACATGACTTAAACATTATAATAGACCTGTATCGGGCTCCGGAACTAAAGACGGGACCGATACCAACGAGTTCAAACATTAATCAATTTCTTTAAATCTTTTTAAATTTTAGTCTAACAATTTTCATCAAAATTTCATTTCTCGAGCTAGGGACCTCGGAATTCGATTCCATGCATACGCCCAAGTCCCATATTTCACTACGGACCTTCCGGAACCGTCGGAACACGGGTCTAGGTCCTTTTGCTCAAAACGTTGACCAAAGTCAACTAAAAGTTATTTTTTAATCTCACAAATTATCATTTCATATATTTTCACATAAGGCTTTCCAGGTTCATGTCCGAACTACGCACGCAATTCAAGGTGAATAAAAATAATATTTTAAAGCTAACGAAATAGAGTCTTAATTCATAAGATGACCCTTTGGGTCATCACAGATATCAATAAAGTCCACTCCCGGTCAAACTTCCCAAATTCCTCCAATTTTTAACTTTCGCCAAATCACGCCGAAACAACCTACGGATCTCCAAATCAACATCCGGACACGCTCCTAAGACCAGAATCAGCATATGGAGCTATTGAATCTATCAAAACTCCATTCAAAAGTGGTCTTCACACAAGTCAAACTACAGTCAACTCCTACGACTTAACCTTCCAACTTAGAGACTATGTATCTATTTTTCACTCCGAAACTTACCCGAAACCAAAACCAAACACCTCGGCGAGTCGCGTAACCACAATATAACATAGTCGAATCATAAATTAGGGGATCGGGGCAAAAATACTCAAAATGACCAACCGGTCATTACAGCTTCTGCTTCTCCTCAAAAGTATTTTTTCTTCCAAAATCTTGGCCAAACACTTCATATTTTCAACAAAAAAAAATTTCTCTAAGATTGGAGAATCTTGGCCAAATAGGCTATAAGAGTCCATTTGGTCAAGTTGTCAAAAACTGCTTATTTCGAGAAGTGCTTTTGTTCAATAGTATTTTTTTTGAAAAAGTACTTTTCAAAATAGCAGTTTGTGTTTGGCCAATTCAGTTGAATAGTGCTTTTTGCAAGTTCATTGTGTTTGACCAATCTTTTATAAAGTACTTTTAAATATCAAATTGCAAAAAATGACAGTAAAGGTTCAACTGCAATTAGTATTTAAAAAAGGATAAATATCTTTAAATATTTATTATAAAAGAATTCAATTAAAATATAGACGTAAAGTTAAAGTATAAATTAAAAATTCCAATCAATATAAATAACATTGAGTATTGGGTATTACTTATTGCTTACGTGATAATTTAAGTATCAAAATACGTCATTCAATATAAATTTAAATTCTTTTCTTAGGAATAAGAGAAAGAGAGTAAAAATATGATTAAAATACAAAGGAGAAGAAATGTATAGTAGAAATAAAAAGAAAATATTAAATTAATAAAGGATAATTTAAAAAAATATAAACATTATTTTTGTTTTGAACAAATTAATTTTCTGCTTCTGCTTATTGGAAGAAGTAGAATTTGTAGCTGCTCCGCAAAAACAAAAAAAACTGTTTGGCCAAACACCTTAAATTATTTTTTCATTTTAACCGAACACCTTAAATTTTATTAAAATGTACTTTTTGACCAAAAAAAAAAATCTTTTGGCCTCCCAGAAAGCTTGGCCAAACAGGCTCTAAGTCCCCTGACTTTATTTTTTTAGCTATTTATCTTTCTGAATTTGACTACACTCGTAATTATTACGAAATCATATTTTCTTAAACTATTTAGAACCTAAAACTTTTTTAATAGTACTTATTTTTCTGTTTTTTGTATTAGAACTTAACGCTAGTTTCAAGAGGAAAAAAACTCTTAAAGCTAAAAATTAAAGTCCGTTAAAGTCACGTTCTTGCTTTCTTAATCCTTATGGGAATTTATTTGAATGGCTAAAAGATAGTAGAAAAGAAGTTTCCTCGCATAAAAAATTCTAATAAAATTTAAAATACTAACTATATTAAAAGTTATAAATATTACAAATTTATCTAACATGTTTAGAAAAATAGTTTAATATTTTAAGGATATTTTGGTCAATCAATATTATATTCATATTTTTATAATAATTAGTTTCTATGTACATGCGTTGCACGTATATCTCTCGCTAATTATTAAAAGATAAGGTAAAAAATATTTTCTTCCTCTAGCTTTACATTAAAGATCAACCTTTTTCTCTAACTTTAAATAATATACATTGTTCACGTCATGGCTCAAAATTGTATTGATTAAGACGACTTTAAAAAGACAACGTAATTGTCAACCAAGCGATGATTTTAAACAAACAACGTCATTTTGCTCTTCTTTAACAAATCTTCTACTAAGTCAAATTCTTTTCAAATTTCTTGTTCATGATATTTTTATTTGTCTTTCTGAATAAAAACATAAATTGTTAGTAAATTATATTTGTAAAATAATTCTGGAGAAAATAAAATAACATATAAACAGAAATATAAACGAAACAGAAGTTAATCCGAGCCCACTGAATTCACAGTGTTTCCTTAAGGAATTTAACCCCCTCTTAGTACCCAAGGTTGTAGATTATTTCCTCCCAGGATAGAACAAATTACACATTGGTGTAGTGGTACTTCAAATCACAGTGTTTCATCGAACACAAAGCTCGGTAGCAAATCACACTTACTGTTACTTTCTTTGAAGTTAAAAACAATGTAGAAGAAAGGAGGAGAACTCATAAAATCGTATGGAAAATCTGAGAGAATGAACTTGTATTTATAGCCAATGTTGAGCTCAAAACTAAAGAGGTGCAACTCTTCAGAATGATTGTTTATGTAAAACGTCGATAACATAAATGGCTATAACAATAAACCAGAAATTCAAGAGGGGGATCAATTTTCAGTTACAAAACCGAAAAACGAAAAACAGATAATGGAAAAACGTTTAATATTCCGTTGGATTTAATATTAATATTTTAATATTAATATTCTGTTATTAAAACGGATATTTAATAACATTTCTGTTAATATTTACTATTAACAAATAAATTTGGTCCAAAAAATTAATCAATCAATCGATCATTTGACCGAATCCGAATCCGAATCCGAAGCTGCAGCCGAAGACGAGCCGAGCGAGCGACGACAACGACGGTGCGAGACTTGCCTTCTTCTCAACTCTTTAAGAGTTAGAAGAAGAGCAATTGAATATATACCCATCAAAAATATTTTCCTCTTCCAATATGGGACATTGTCCCTTTGTCAAGGAGGGAATCTCAAATGAAACTCAAATATTTCATTTTTCCTCCATTTTTCATTCAACGTCTTTTAAGCGAAATTTAGCTTAAAACCTCAACAATCCCCCACATGAATGGTGAATGGCTATATCACGGAAATATGCATGAAAAATTGTGTGATTCACAAGCAAGGATTAATTGTATCCGGATAAGTAGGTTTCCCTTTGAACTTTCCGTAGTGAACCTATGTCGGATATACTTGGTCAATTGGTAGATTTGATATCTTTGTACTGTCAAACTTTGGTGTTACCTAGACAACCATAAGTCATACAACCAACCCTTAACCGTCTTTGGTTCTCATTGTTGTGTTCATTTCAGCCATGAACACCGCATGGTTTCATAAGTGCGTAGAGAACTAGCCTTACAAAATTCTCCTTGAAGCGGCTAACACTTCATACTTACATAGGTGATTCTTAAACGTGTCATCCCGTAGATACACTATTTGATATACCCCGTATCAAATTTAGAAATCATTAAAAAGCCTTAACGCTTTGTCCTTGGTATTGAACATTGTCTCATCACGGGAATGGACCAAAATTTTAGTTGACAATGTTGAACCGTCATTACTGACTTTGTTTGATCTTCTTGAACCTAGATATTGAGATCTCCAGTCTTCTAGGTAGAGTTACCGCCACAATGACTTGTTCTCGACCATAGCCCCATTCCCATTGATGATTTCTCAACTACCTCTCTAGTTAGGCCTTTTGTAAGTGGATCCGACATATTATTGATTGACTTTACATAGTCAATCGTGATAATTCCTCTAGAGAGTAATTGCCTAACGGTTTTATGTCTTCGTCGTATGTAACGACCTGACCGGTCGTTTTACTTTCTAGAATCTCGTGCCCCTATATCAGACTGCTTGTACTTGATTTTATTAATTGATGACTTTTGGGGATGGTTGGTTCGGGAATTTGGATGAGTTTGGGTTGGAATTGGAACACTTAGTTCCTCAAGGGTGGCCTTAAAGGCCAAGTTTGACTTCGGTCAACGTTTTAGTAAATGACCTCGAAATTGGGATTTGAAGGTTCCAACAGGTTTGTATGATGATTTCGGACTTAGGCGTAGGTTCGGAACGGGTTTTGGATGACCCAGGGGCGTTTCGGCGCCAAATAGTGAAATATGATTCTTGAGTTCAAAATTGAGGTTTGGAACATGTTTTGGTGTTATCGAGGTCCGAACGAAATTACGAGAGTAGGAATAGTTCCGTAGTGACATTTAAGACTTGCTCACAAAATTTGGTGTTATTCCGAGTAGTATAAGTATGTTTCGGCGTATTACAAGTGAATCCAAGAACATAAAGTTCTTAAGTTGAGTTTTAGTTGGTTTTGGGTTACGATTCGTAGATTTAATGTTGTTTCGGGCGTCCTGTAGGTTCGAGCGAGTCTGTATTATGATTTAGAACTGGTTGGTATATTCGAACGGGGCCTCGGGGGCCTCGGGGGCCTCGGGAGCCCCAGACGTCATTCAGACGTCGTGCGAGGCGAGTCCTAGCTCAAAGAAAGCTGATGGTGCACCAGATCTGGTGCGACCGCACCTGTGATTGGACAGCCGCAAGGGCGAGACCGTAGGTGCGTTCGAAGCCTCACAGGTGCGGCCATCGAGGGGGTGCCTAGGATCCGCAGATGCGGTCCCTTCTCCATAGAAGCGGAGTCGCAGGTGCGGGATCCTTCCACAGATACGATCCATACCAGCCCCTCCCCTTTGCGCAGATGCAGACCCTGGTCCGCAGGTGCGGTCCACTCGCCGCAGGTGCAAAATCACTAGAGCCAGTGAGGTCGTTTTAAATCGGGACTTAGGCTTATTTGAGAGCATTTATCACACTTTGGGCGATTTTGGAGCTCTCAAAAATACAGGTTTCAACTTAGCATCTTGGGGTAACGTATTTCCTACTTAATATGAGTTTATTACTTAGTTTTTGGGTAGATTAACACACAAATATTAGTGAAAATTATGTGTTTAGGGTGAAACTTAGGGTTTTGATAAAAAAAAAAGGGATTTAACCACGAAATTTGTTATGGAATCTAATAAAAATCATATATTATTGATCCTTAGATTATGGGTAACAACTTTCTTTAAGAAATTCTGAAATCCGAGCATGTAGGCCCGGGGGTGAATTTTACGAATCTTACAAATTGGATTAGGTAATCACTTAAGCGGTAGAATTATGAACTTTCGAGCATATATTGACTAGTTCATGTAATGTTTGGCTAGCTTAGAGTTGTCGGGCGTCAAATTTGGAGGTTTGAGCTCATTCTTGAATCGGTAAGTAGGCTTGTTACGAGGTAAGTCTCCTTTCTAACCTTGTAAGAGGGAATTGTCCCCATAGGTGAAATAATTTATTATGTGAATGATTGTGTGGGACTACGTATACACCAGGTAACGAGGGTCCGTGCGTAGTGACTATTCTTGTTATGTTCGGGCTAGTTTAGGCTTACACCATGCCTTGTGAACATTTCTAATTGATTTATATGTGTGGTCATCATGGAATGAAAGTTGCATCAACATCTTAAGAATTTAAAGGTCTCAAGTAAGTCATTAATTTGAAAAATGAATTGAGAAGAATGTGCTATGTTTATGTGAAACCTCTTCGCAATTATATTCCGCGAGCGGGTGATTTCCTACACTACTCTCATGGGAGCGGGCCGTTCATCTCGGCAGGTTAATAGATGCATCTATGGTACGCGTCGTTCGACCCTTCGGCAGTGCACATTTACTTTTTCTGTTGGATCAAGTCGTACATCCTTGCAATATTGTGCGCATGTTAATTTGCTTGGTATTTCCTATGATTTTCAACCCGTTAAAAAGGCCTTGAAGAATAAATTTGTAATATGTTTAACAGGAGTTGGAACCTAAATGTACTTGTGGAAAGATTTTCCATTTCTTGTCTTTATTGTCACTCAGCTTTAATATATATGCTTAGACTTATAATTGAATAAATGTTTTTGGCCCTAGTGACTGTCAAGTCGACCTCTCGTCACTACTTCTTCGAGATTAGACTGGATACTTACTAGGTACATGATGTTTATGTACTCATGCTACACTTCTGTACTTAATTGTACAGGTTCTGAGGCAGGTACATCTGGTTGTCAGCCCGGAGCACGTCCTTGACTCCTCGAGATTTAGGGATTCCACGGTGAGCTTCTTTCCTTGATGTCGTTCAGCAGCACGTTGGAGTCTTCCCCTTTTTGTTATTATGTCTATATCCTCTCAGATAGCAGGATAGATATATTCTTTTGATTTACTTCTACTAGATGCTTGTATACTTGTGACTCCAGTTCCTGGCACACACATTGGTACACTATTCTTTTGGACGTGTAACTAATTAAACTTAACTTTTGGTCATTTTAGTTAAATTGCCTTTGATGCTTGTGCTTTCTTTCATGCTCGCGACAAGAACTCAAGTATCGTTAATAAAGTGTTGTAAAATTTAATGGGACTCACTAGACTAATAAGGTTGGCTAGCCTAACATTGACGTTGGGTGCCATCGCGACCTAGATTAGTATTTGGGTCGTGACAACTTGATATCAGAGCTCTAGGTTCACGTAGGTCTTACAAGTAATTGGCGAACTCAATAGAGTCTTGTGGATCAGTACGGAGACGTCTGTATTTATCTTCGGGAGTCTGTAGGGTGTTAAGAAGTCTCTCTTTATTCATCTTCTGTCGTGCAGTTGATAGTATATTAAATCTCACACTTCTATTCTCTCACAGATATGGTAAAGACGCGCACGGCTGAGGTTCTGGACCCGGGAGGGGCTGCTCCCCCCGTTGCTAGAGGCCGAGGCAGAGGCTGGGGGAGGGCACCGGCCCGAGGTAGGGGACGAGGGCATCCTAGAGCTGCCTCAGTTGCAGCACCAACAGAGGACCCTATAATCGGAGAGCAGGGCGAGGTGCCCATAGAAGATCCTACCCCAGTGGATTTCATGACAGCGCTGCGCTTTCAGGAGGTCATAGGTCGTACGATGCGGTTCATGGACACTATGACCCAGGCTGGTTTATTTCCAGCAGACCCGACCACATCTCAGGCGGGAGGGGGAGCACAGACCCCTATTGCCCAGGCCCCAAAGACATGCAGTTGCGGTTTATCAGACTCCGGGTACCCTACCAGTGGGCGGGGCCCAGCCAGTTGCAGCAGTAGCACCTGAGCCCCGACTAGCTGCGGACGGAGATCCGTAGAAGTTATTGGACAGATGGACTAGACTTCACCCTCCTTTATTCGGGGGTGAGCGCCATGAGGATGCTCAGGACTTTATTGATAGGTGCAGGGACAGACTGCACAACATGAGGATACGGGAGTCTCATGGGGTTGACTTCACCACTTTCCAGCTAGAGGGCAGGGCCCGTAGATGGTGGCAGTCTTATATTCTTGGCAAGCCAGCAGATTCTCCTCCCATCACCTGGGAGAAGTTCACGCAGTTATTCCTGGACAAGTACATCCCACCCTCTGAGAGGGAAGAGCTGCAATACAAGTTTGAGCTACTTGAGCAGGGTCATATGTCAGTGACCGACTACGAGGCGAGGTTTTCTGAGTTGGCTCGTCACGCACTCATGATACTTCCTCCTGATGTAGAGAGAGTGTGGATATTTTTAGAAGGGTTGCACTATGGTATTAGGGCCAACATAGCCCGAAAGGTGGAGATGGGGACTCCTTATCAGCTAGTGGTGGAGATCGCCTGCAGGATTGAGGGTTATCGTCTGAGGGGTAGAGAGCAAGGGAAGCAGGATAAGAGAGCTCGATTTTTTGGAGATTTCAAAGGTGCTCCGATTAGGGGTAGAGTTCATTTTGGGAGGGGCCAGCCCAGCAGGCCCCCATATTCAGCACCACCACCCCCTCCTCGAGGCGCTCCGGTGAGGCCTTATTTCAGTGCCATGTCGGAGAGTTCTTATCGTCCACCAACTATTCAGGGTTCCTCCAGCGGGTATTCTGGTCATCAGGGTTCTTCCAACGCCTATTTCAGTGCCATGCCAATGAGTTCATACCATCCCCCAACCATTCAGGGTTCCTCCGGTGGGTATTCCGGCCACCAGGGCCAGTCTTTAGGGCAGCAGTCTATGGTGCCGAGAGGCTGTTACGAATGTGGGGATCCATGTCACATGAATAGGTTTTTCCCCAGGCTTCGGGGCAACGCAGTGCAGCAGGGCCATCAACCTATGATTTCAGCACCAGCAGTCCGGCCACCCAGAGGTGGAGGACATGTGGGTAGGGGTCGTTCTAGAGGTGGAGTCCAGACAGGGGGAGCTCAGCTAGCTGCTATTCAGTCGGTGGAGGCCAGCTAGCCGGTGCTCCAGGTATTGGCCTCAAACGACATTATCACAAGTATCATCTCCGTTTGCAGTATGGAGGCTTCAGTATTATTTGATCCAGGGTTTACCTATTCATATGTATCATCTCTGTTTGCTCCTTTCTTGGATGTTCCTCGTGGGTCCTTGGTACTCCGGTTTATGTGTCCACTCCAGTGGGCGATTCTGTGGTTTTGGACCGGATCTATCGGTCTTGTGTGGTCACCTTCTGTGGGTTTGAGACTAGGGCGGACACCTTATTACTGGATATGACCGACTTTGAGGTCATCCTGGGCATGGACTATTTATCTCCTTATCACGCCATCTTGAATTTCCATGCCAAGACTATTACCTTAGCCATGCCTGAGTTGCTGAGACTGGAGTGGAGAGGTTCCTCAGTTAGTGCAGCTAGTCGGGTTGTTTCTTTCCTGAACGCTCCACGTACGGTCGAGAAGGGTTGTTTGGCTTATCTTGCTTATGTGCGGGACACCACCGCAGAGTCTCCGACGGTTGATTCGTGCAAGTAGTTCCTGATTTCGCCGATGTGTTTCCTTCTGACCTCCCAGGCATGCCACCAGAGCGTGATATCAATTTCTGCATTGACTTGGCTCCAGGAACCCATCCAATAACCATTCCACCGTACCGTATGGCTCCGAAAGAATTGAAAGAACAACTCGAGGAATTGATAGCTAAGGGGTTTATCAGACCGAGTGTATCTCCTCGGGGTGCTCCAGTGTTATTTGTGAAGAAAAAGGATAGGACCATGCTGATGTGTATTGTCTACCGCCAACTGAACAAAGTTACAATCAAGAACAAGCACCCGTTGCTGCGCATCAATGATTTGTTTGACCAGTTGCAGGGTGCTAGGGTGTTTTCTAAGATCGACTGAGATCTGGGTATCATCAGTTGAGGATTCAAGACTCAGATGTTACAAATAATGCCTTCCATACTAGATATGGTCATTAAGAGTTCCTGGTGATGTCCTTTGGCTTGACTAATGCCCCAGCAGCGTTCATGGATTTGATGAACAGGGTGTTCAGGACTTATGTCGATTCCTTTGTCATTGTCTTCATTGATGACATCTTGATCGACTCAGGTATCTTGGGGGAGCACGAGCATCATTTGAGAGTAGTGCTTCAGACCTTGCGGGAACAAAAGTTGTATGCTAAGTTCTCCAATTGTGAGTTTTGGTTAGATTATGTAGCATTCTTGGGACATGTGGTGTCCGGAGAGGGTATCAAGGTAGATCCTAAGAAGATTGAGGCAGTTCAGATTTGGCCACGTCCTACTTCAGCGACCGAGATCAGGAATTTCTTGGGATTGGCAGGTTATTATTGCCGGTTTGTAGAGGGTTTTTATCCATTGCAGCCCCTTTGACTAGATTGAACCAGAAGGGTTCCCCATTCCGATGGTCCGACGAGTGTGAGGCGGGCTTTCCGAAGCTCAAGTCAGCTTTGACCACAACACCAGTTCTAGTGTTGCCTTCCAGTTCAGAGATGTATACAGTTTATTGCGACGCTTCACGCATTGGCTTAGGATGTGTATTGATGCAGGAGGGATGAGTTATTGCATATGATTCACGTCAGTTGAAGATCCATGAGAATAAGTACCACGTGCACGATTTGGAGTTGGCAGCGATTGTTCTTGCTCTTAAGATTTGGAGGCATTACTTGTATGGAGTGTCTTGTGAGGTTTATACAGACCACCGCAGCTTGCAGCACCTTTTCAAACAAATGGACCTGGATTGCTCGTGTATTGACTCAGTTTACTTATAGCACAAGCTATATCTGGTTGACCGAAGCCGAAGCCGAAGTTGAGCAAGAGAGCGATGACGATGGTGGGAGGCTTGCCTTCTTCTCAACTCTTTAAGAGCTAGAAGAAGAGCAATTGAGTATATACCCATCAAAAACCTTTTCCTCTTCCAATATGGGACAATGTCCCTTTGACAAGGAGGGATGTGTTCATTTCAGCATAGTGCTCCTCATGGAGGAGTATTAGAACGTTGGATGTTATTTTGGCGTCTGCTATTTTAGGTAATACTATATTGTGTCGTGTGAGTTGTGAAGCGGCTTGGTAATTTTCTTTTGTTTTGAGGTTACGTGTAGCGATGGTGTTATGTGAGCAGGATGGTTCTTGAGATTCAGATCATATATCCCACCTTAGTTATGTTTGAGTTATGTATCGTATGGCTCTATATGTCTCCCTATGATGGTATAATGCACGCAGCGTGCTTGTGACCGATATTCGGTATTTTGTAGTAATGATCGATTTAGCTCGGTAAGTATCTCCTTATGTGAATTTTATGTGTGGATCGGGTGGCACGCCGCCACGGGTATGTTGTTTGGATCGGTTTTCACGCCGCAACAGTGTGATGTCAGGTATAGTGCCCTACATTTATTTTTGTGTGTTTTATTTTTGATTTTCTGAGGAAAGCTTATAATACCTTTCCGGTTGTCTAATTAGTTGCGTGAGTTTAGTAGTTCCTTTCATATTTTGTTTTCCTTATGTATCACGTTCGAGCTCGTGGATTGTTGGCACATTGTGGCATCATCTGAGACTTCTGGTCATGTCTAGGGTGGCTTATTGCCTGGGCAGCTCGTACTGGTGATATGAGATTATTGGATCCAGGATCAGTGCAATCAGATCATATGAAGTGTATTAAAGAGCAAATGCCATTATTTGATTCAGAATGAGGTGATGGCTCTTGTCAGGAGTATAGACTCAGTGATTTGTAGACTCGGCAGTTGGTTATGAAATTCTACACATCTCTTTCATCGTGGCGGTCATGCAAAAGTTGGGGCAAGGTGTATATAGGTCATGGGATGCATTAGGAGCATCAGACTCGTGGAATTTTGGCTATTATGATCAGAGAATGTTAGTATGGTCCTGTGAATGAAGTGGAGCAAGGTGTGGGTTTAGAAAAGGTATGCAGTCATCCCAGTGAAACCAGGAAACGAAGTAAAGCTTCAAAACTCGGACTGGACCTCGCCCTAGGCCTGGCGTCGCTAACCTAACGCCTGGTTAAGCTGGCCTCGCCAGCGTAACGCCAGCTTCAACCTGGCTTTTGCCTGGCCTTGCCAGCTTCAACCTGGCTTTTGCCTAGCCTCGCCAAGTCTAACGCCTACATACAAGCCTGGCATCGCTAGGTATCTCCTTTTCATTGTTCTCGAGCACACTTTCAACGTTTAAGTATCCCTTTTGTTCTACTTTCATGTCCAATTCACCTACATATAAAATAGACTCCATTACTTGCAAATAAAGTGTAATTTTATCATTCAATCATGTAAAATACAAGGCACATAATGTACGAAACAATGGAATTATAGCCCCACATCAACATCTCACCCCCAATATCTTTGGCCATCTGAAACCTGATGGGGTGAGTGAGTCCCATCTATAAACCTCCCCACCTTCTCCCTCTCAGTAGGAAGCAAAATAAGAGCATGACGGGCTAGATCCACAAAATGAGTCTCGTACTGAGTAACAATCATACTACCCTGCTGGAGATGATCGAACTGCCGATGATAATCCTCTCTCAATGTGATAGGGAGTAACTTCTCTAGGAAGAGCTAAGAGAATTGGTCCCAAGTAAGAGCAGGAGACCCAGCTGGTCTGGTCAACACATAATCCCTCCACCATTTCTTGGCGGAACCCGTCATCTGAAATACAACAAAATCGACCAATTAGTCTCCACTATACCCATGTTCCGCAACACCTCATGACAGCTGTCAAGATATTCATGTGGGTCCTCTGAAGGTGCACTACAGAAGTGAACTGGAAAGAGCTTAGTAAACTTGTCCAATCTCCATAAGGCCTCAGAAGACATGGCGGATCCATCACTGGCCTGTGCTGCAACAACTGGCTGAACTACCCTAATTGGCGGGGCTACTAGAGTCTGATACTAGGGAGCCATCTGCTCCGGAGTGTGAGTAGCGGGAGTCTGTGCTCCTCCCCCGGCTTGAGAGAAGGCTGTTTCCATAGGAAATGTACCGGCATGGGCCACACTCTCCATAAGGCCCACCAAATGGACTAGAACGTCCTGAAGCACTGGGATGTCGATGAACACCTCTAGAACCTAAGATAGTCCAATAGGTACAATCTGAGCTGGAACCTCCTAATCAAAATCCACTTGAGGCTCCACTATTGGTGCTGCTGCTCGAGCTCCAGGATGAGCTCTGCCTCAGCTTCTGGCGTGGCCTCGGCCTCGACCTCCGTCCCTCGTAAGAGTTGTCACTAGGGGCTCCGGCTGCTGTCCAGATGAAGACGTAGCATGTGTTCTCGCCATCTGCGGAAGGACAAGAATAGAAGAGTTCAATAAGCAATGATAGAATAAAATCGCATGACAGAAAAGAATAGAAGTGAAATTTGTTCCTATACTTCATAGCTTATGGAAGATAAGTACAGACGTCTCCGTATCGATCCTCCAGACTCTACTAATCATGATCGTGACTTGTGAGACCTAGGAAACCTAGTGCTCTAATACTAACTTGTCACAATCCAGAATTCCCACTTTCGGGACCGTGATGGCGCCTAACATTTCACTTGCTAGGCAAGCCAACCTTAGAGGATCTTAAGCCAATTTTAATCAATTACGAGAAGTAAAAATAATTAAACCGAACTGCTATTAATATTGAGTGCGAAATAACATAAACAACTTTAATATCTAATTACAACCCCGATCTGGAGTCATAATTCACTAGCTTCTAGAGTTTCTACAAACAGGATTTGAAATAAATACAACTGTCTTGAACGAAAAAGAACAGTAAACTAGGGAAAACGGAAGGGGACTTCAAGGTCGGTGGACGCCAGCAGAACTACCTCGAGTCTCCAAAGAAAATCCAAGTTGAAACGCCTCACAGATAGTTGGGAACAATACAAAAATTTGCACAAGTATAGTGTGAGTACAACCGACCCAAAGTACTCCGTAAGTGTCGAGCCTTACCTCGACGAGGTAGTGACGACGCTATGATAAGACACCATGTAGAATTAAACCTGTGCAGATAATAATATACGCACAACAATAACAAGTAAAGCTAAACATGTGATTTTTGAGAAGGGACATGCGAAAAAGGGGCACAAGATACGATAAACACTACAGAGAATGATAATAAGAACCGTCAATAAACCTTTAACCAGCAAAATGAACAAAACATAATGAACAAAACTGCACGGCATCACCCTTCGTGTTTTTACTCTCAACCTCACTATGAAACAATAATATTGGCACGATATCACCCTTCGTGCTTTTCTCTCAAGCCCTTCGTGGTTTTACTCTCAACCTCACTGTGAAATAATAATATCGGCACGGCATCACTCTTCGTGCTTTTACTCTCAACCTCATTGTGAATAAAAAATAACTGCACGGCATCACCCTTCTGCTTTAATCTCACTTTTATCATAATTAATAGATACGGCACGGCATCACCCGTCGTGATTTAAAACTCTCCCTTACCATATAACAGTGAACATAAATAAAAGGGAGACAGAATAATAAAGAACATGCCTCACATCAACAATGTTTCCACAATACCATCCTTAACTTCGGAAAATAATACTAAAATATCTCAAATAGCTCATAAATGCGTAAAGAGCGAACAATATAATAATTAACTAGACTAAGCATGGTTATCAACATCAAGGTAAAAAATAAATTGCAAGAAAACAAATTCTACCACATGCTTTGACCTAACAACAATGCATAAGTACTCGTCACCTCACATATACATTGTGCTAAACATCTAAACATGTCGCAAGTATGCAAACAAGTCCTAATCCCTCAAGTCAAGGTTAACCACAATACTTACCTCACTCCAAAGACCAATTCAAAGTTCTATCGGGGCCTTTCCCCTACCTTTCGCGTCCAAACCACTCGTGTCTAACCACAATTGACTCAATAATATCAAATATTGCTAAAGAAATCAATTACAATGCATAAATTTAGAATTTCCAAACTTTCCCCCAAAAAGTCAAAAATCAACCCCAGGCCCGCTTGGTCAAAACCCGAGGTTCGGACCAAAATTTATTTACGCATTCACCCCCGAGCCCGGTTATAAAATTTGTTTTGAAATTCGACCTCTATTTGAGGTCTAAATTCTAATTTTTCAAAAATTTCTAATTCTACCCAAACCCCCCAATTTCCACCATGAAAATCCTAGATTTTAGGTTGAAAACATATGAAATGTAATGGGTAATTGAAAGAAGTAGTTTAGAATCACTTACCAACAAATTGGGAAAGAAAAACTCTTGGGAAAATCGCCTCTAGGGGTTTCTAGTTTTGAAATTTTTAAAGGATGGAAAAAATCCCGAATTGGTTCTGTTTTATCACTAGGCGTCAGGTATTCATCGCGTTCGCGTGAAACCATGCGTTCGCAAAGAGCAAAGCCTTAGTGGATTACGCGTTCGCGAGGGGTTGCACACTTTTGCGATGGTTTATCCCCCCCTGGCCATCGCGTTCGCGAGCCTGGGCTCACGTTCGCGTAGAGCAAACCCCTGCTACCCAAAAAGACCCCTTACTCATCGCGTTCGCGTAGAGCTAGACGTGTTCGCAAGGTTGATCCCGCAACTGCTTCGCGTTCGCATCCTCAGCCTTGCGTTCGCTTAGAAGAAAAAGCACTAGCCCAGATTCCCCTTCGCGATCGCGAGTGAGGCTTCTCTAGCGCGAAGCACAACACCAGATGACAGCTGAATCTTAAAAAACTAGATTTTTCTAAGTTTAAAAGGTCCATAGGCTATCCGAAACTCACCCGAGAGCTCCAAACCAAATATGCACACAAGTCCAAAAAACCTCATACGAACTTGCTCGCGCAATCAAAACACCAAAATAACGCCTAGAACTACGAATCGGACACCAAAATCAAATGAAATTTTCAAGAAACTTTAAACCTTCTATTTTCACAACTGCATGTCCTAATCACGTCAAACCAACTCCATTTCTCACCAAATTTGACAGACAGGTCATAGATATAGCAATGAACCTATGCCAGGTTACGTAACCAAAATACGGACCCGATATCAATAAATTCAAATATCGGTCAATTCTTTAAAATCATTAAACCTTTAAACTTTTAATTTTTGACAAAAATCAATAACTCGAGTTAGGGACCTCCGAATTCGATTCCGGGTATACGCCCCGGTCCCAAATCACGATACGGACCCACCGGGACCGTCAAAATATGGATCCAGGTCAGTTTTCTGAAAACGTTGACCGAAGTCAACTAAAATGAATTTTCAAGGCAAAATTTCATATTTTATCAGTTTTTAACATAAAAGCCTTCCAGAAAAGTACCTGGACTGTGCACGCAAATCGAGAAAGGTTTAAAGAAGCTACTAGAGGCTTCAAAACATATAATTAGGTTCTAAAACTCTAGATGACCTATCGGGTCATCACAACAGCAGCGCAGATACATGTGAATACATGCACGTACAGCTGGACTGTGATGATTTTAGGCGCTTTTTGTTGCTATATTCATGAATACATGGCGCGAATACATGTGAATACATGCACGTACAGCTGGACTGTGATGATTTTAGGCGCTTTTTGTTGCTATATTCATGAATACATGGCGCGAATACATGTGAATACATGCGCGTACAGCTGGACTACCCTGATTTTAGGCATTTTTTGTTGTTGTATTCATGAATACAGCAGAGTGAATACAGCGGATACACTACCGTAACAACTGAATAGTAGCAATAGGAAGTAATTATTTATATGTAGCTATAGTAAGTTAATAGCCACAAAACAATAGTGGTTTCTGAAAATTCTTCTTGATTAAAATGCAATAATTTTGAATAAAAAATAACAGAGCTTACAAAAATATATTTCTAGTCGTTTATCTGTTACCTTCGTATCATTTCCAATTCCTCTACCCTTTATTTTTCCTTCTTTATATTCCAGCATATGAAATGCACAAAGTAGTGGATTAATGAAATCTTTTTTTCCGTATCGACAAACATTTCTCTGTATCGGATATTCACTACTAGAAATTCGCTAAAAATCGACCAAGGTTGGTCGGTTATGGCCAATTAACGACCAAAAAGCGACCATTAGGGTGTGGATGATGTTTTGATGGTCGGAATGGCTTACCGACCAAAGTTGGTCGGAAATTACCGACCAACGTTGGTCGGTAGCTTAAAACGACCATTTGATATTTTTTCTTACTTACCGACCAACTTTGGTTGGAAACATATTTTATTAATTTAATTTTACCGACCTAAGGTGGTCGATTTATATAAATTATTTTTTAATTAATTATTAAAATTAAAAAACCGACCAGCGTTGATCAGTAACTGAAAATATTTTTTTTTTAAATAATTAAAATTAAACATTACCGACCAACTTTGGTTGGTAATCTCAACTGTGCTGGAAAAATACCGACCAAAGTTGGTCGGTAATGTTGAATTCTGGGAATTCAATGTTCATTAACCGACCAACTTTGGCCGGTATGTTTGAATAAATATTTTTTTTATTAAAAACGACCAACTTTGGTCGGTTTTTCTAGGTTTAATTTTGGAATAAAATGCCTGTTTTGGCAGCTACACCACCTGCCAGCATACCAATACACCTAATAACAACATAATTAGTATAAAAAACAACAACAACAACAACAACAACAATAACAACAACAATAACAACAACCAAAACATTCAATAAATACATTAAAACTAACAAATTAAAGTTCAATTGAACATAAAAATCCAAAACCAAGTTAAAACTTTTTACAATTGGTTTTATTTGTCTAGTTCAAAGTATATAAAGTCAAGGAGTATTTTCTACAACATCATCATCACCGTCTGATGAACTTACATTTACAAGATGGTATAGAGAAGGGTCTTATGGAGGACGGGAGGAACGATCACGTGCAGGTCGAGTCTCTGGAGATGACTCACAAGATCGGGGCAACAGAAAAGCTCCAGTATATAGGAGAGTTCTGATCTGAGCTTGCATGCCAAGGAATTGAGCATCTCTAAGCCTTTCTCTTTCCTTGGCCTCTTCTAGCTCGGATATGAGCTTTTTCACTGTCTCTCTCCCTATTAAGTTGCTCGACTTGTGAGGAAGTCTCTATTCCTTGCATTCCACACTTATAGCGATGGAAATTCTTAGTAGGAAGCCTGTATACCTTCCCCATTTTGGACCGCCAGCAGACTCCATCCATATTCTTTAAGCATCCTCGTCCGAAGGTTGGGTTGGCTCGCCCGATTCACCAGCTGGCTGAGTGCGGATGAATTCCTCCACGTTAGTTTGGTAGCGACCCTATATTATTTTAAATTAAATCAGTATTTCAAAATTTTTATACAAGTAAATTATAATACTTAAAGAAAATTGAAAGAATACATATACAGTCGAGGCCCGGTACTCGACCCACATATCTTGATCCTCCTATTTCTTCTTCTTCACAATATGCGTCTCCTTGAATAGCTCATCATGGCTCATTGGACGCCCATACTTCTTTTCCTGAAAATAGATTAATTTAGTTAATAAAAAGAATAGATATACTTAGAAAAGTAAAATAATTTAAGCAATTATGTACCAGTCTTCTTTTTATTGTCCATAGGCTTCTCGCACCTCTAGTGTGCAAGGAGCCTCTCTTCTCAGATGCACGAGCCTTCTTTCCTTTTTCGCTCCTCTCTAAGAACTCCGTGGTAATCCATTTCCTTTGCAAATCCTTCCACAAATTCTCAAGTAACCAGCCAGGCCTCTTGTTCTTCTTTCTAGCATCTGAGAAAGCATCTGAAAATCTCTTGCGAGCTTTATGATGAAAATTTGCAGCCACTTCCGCGCTATAGCGGTCTTTCCATACACACTTGCTTTGTATTTCAAAAGTTAACTATTACATGGAAACATCATATTTATAAATTATTAAACTGTTTAAAAGAACATTTATACCTTAAATTGATTGAAAATTTGCTCCTTCAACGAGAATGGGCAATCAGTCCAAGTTGCATAAGGGACATCATAAAGCTTTCTGATGGCATTGGTGATTATCCTCGTAGTCTTATTACTCGGATTGAAACTGCAACTTAACAATAAAAACACATTAATATCTTAGTAAAAATGTTACAAATCAATAGACTAAAACATAACAAATAACACTTACCCATCACCCTCAGGGACTATGATGATCCTGCCATATCGATCATAATGCACTACCTCGTCATCATCATCCGAAGAATGTGTATTAGAGGCATGTATAGACGGTGTAGGCGAGTCAGAGCTACTGCCTCACAGGTGAAGGCCTGCAATAGATGGAGTCGATGATAAATATGGTTGTGATCCCTGTGACTACGACATAGCTGGATGTGACCCAAGTAGCCGTGATACTGATGGTTGTGACCCGAATGGATGTGACCTGAGTGGCTGTGACATGGATGGATGTGATCCATGTGGCTGTGATATGTAGGGATGTGATCCACGTGGATGTAATGTAGATGGCTGTGAGGCAGCTGGACTGTATGTCGGACGTATAGTCTTATGGCCTTGTGATGGAAGATCTAGTTTCTGAATGAAGGTGTACGGCTCGTGATGTTGTGGCAGCTCAGTATAGCTGTGTGGTGGAGGATAAGACTTAGGTATCTCTGAAAAGGGTGGACAAGAGGGACTATTATTTTCTACCCTCCTCTTTCCCTTCCTACCCTTTTCTCGACCCTGAGAACTAGTAGGGTCATTGTTACCTTGACCCTTTCCTTCCATCTGCATAATATAATACACATTGAGATTGAAACATATAAGAAACTAGCTATAAAACGAGAGTGTTTTGAAAACCAACTTTTTAATCATCATCGATGTATTGTTCCTCGTCCGAGAATTCTTCGTCCTCACTTGTTTGAGCTTCATCAGTTGATTCTTCGCACTCATTTTCTATAATTGTTACTTCATTTATATCAACTTCTTCCAATATGCGTTCAGGATGTTCCAAATCATTTTCTAACTGATCGTCCACTATTTGGTGAACACTGGAGATATCGTTTTGATATTTAACATCTAACACATTCTCGACTTCCACCCTACCTACAGGCTTAGTATTTATTACAACCCACCAATCGTAATTATTCCGCCGCAATGGATAAGGATCATAATACACTTGCCTAACGTTATGTGCAATTATGAAATGATCATAGCGATCATACTCCCTCGTATGATTAAACTCAATTATGTTGTATTGGTGGTTTATTCTTGTACCTCTTGTTGGATTTGGGTCAAACCACTTGCATCTAAAGAGTATCAATTTCTTATATGGCCAGCCTGTATATTCTGGTTGTAATATTTCTTTGACCACACCATAATAATCAATATCTCCAACTTGGTTGCCATCCCCACCTTGAACCCACACCCCGCTGTTGTTGCTATTTTTATTTTTAGAGCAATCCTCTGTATGAAACTTATAACCATTCACTACGTACTTAGACATTGTTGTAACCTGAATCCAGGTCCCCAAGATATATCTTTCAGAAATTGATTTACACCATTATTTTGATTATTTACCTACATACTGTTTAAAAAATGCATAAGTTAGCACAACTTATGAATCAATTTTTATACATTCACTATATATATATATATATATATATATATATATACTTACAAAACTGTTTGACCATGTATCAAATCTCGTATATACAGCATCATGGCCAAATTGACCCACAAAGTGACTGTGACACATCAAATATTTTTAGTAGTTGCATCAATATGTAATCACAGTAAATTTTACATTTTGATAACTAATAAATCAACTTGAGAAATGGTACCACTTCGGGAAAATTTAGCAACACATGAAGTGTAGCTGACTTGTACTCCATATCACTCAAACTTCTCTTTCCAACATCCTTAGAACATCGGCCTGGTTGATTGAATATGGACATTGGTGGATATAATGGATCACTCACACATTCGACCGTGTGCCTATTGGGCATATTCCTAGAACATGGCATGTTACTCTCAAAATAATAAGAACAAAAATATGCAGTTTCCTTTGCAAGATAGTCTTCGCATATAGATCTTTCAATCTTATTCATCTGCTTAACAAATTGTTTGCATTTGCCAATTGTCCTACGTAATGTCATGTTATCCAAGAACATTCAAATAATATAGAATATTACATCAAACTTATAATATTACCTCTCAAAGGGATACATCCATCTGCATTGAACATGCCCTCCAAGTCGTGCCTCGTGTACAAGGTGGATTGGAAGGTGTTCCATCACATCAAAGAAATCACATGGAAATATTTTCTCCATCTTAGTAGAAGTTACACGAATGTTCTAATCCATCCGAAGTAGGTTTTCTTCCCGTAGTGTGGTAGAACACAAGTCTTGGAAAAATAAACTAATCTCTGTGATGGGTTTCCAGATTATTTCAGGCAAACGACACATTGCAATAGGCACTAAGGTCTCCATGAAAACATGGCAGTCATTTTCTCCC
>ML419918.1:0-27748 GCA_005239525.1 Nicotiana knightiana | reverse complement strand
CCCCCCCCTTTCTCGTGAAATCGGGTTTCGACGTTTTTGGGACAACTCCCTTCCTTTTGGGATGGGAGTATGGATTTGAAGAGTTTCCACCTAACGGATTAAGGTGCGTTAGGGAAACTAGAGCAGTTAACTCATGAAACTAGTTTGCATCACCAGAGATCGGGTAAGGGCTCGAAATTACCTTGAGGGGAAGGTATTAGGCACCCCTCGAGGTCCACAACGGTGGGTCCCGACCGAACTTAATTAAGAGAATTAGTCTTAAAGGAAAATAAATCAATTTAGACAACTATTATCAAAACATGAATTAAAGGGGACCTAAGTTTTTTAGCCTATAGGATAATTTCCATGAAATACTTGGTAACTTGCCCCAAGTTGGGGTGCTACACATAGTATTAGCACACGGGTCATCATTTCCTTTACTACCCAATTACTATCTTTCAGTTGTTACTTAAGCATTCTAGTAGCTTCTAACTCGTGCCTTATGTGTGCACTACCCATCCCTTACCTATGGTACTGGAGGTGTTTAGGACCTCTATTTAAGGTAGTTCTAGACTGATTAAATTGAGAAAAATCTAGGCGACAAACAAAATTTAGATAGGACTATCATGTAAGGAGAAAATAAGGGCTCATGTTAACCTCCACAAGCAACAACAAATGCACGCAGTTTAATCAGCAAATTTCATTAATTTAGGATCCTATAGGCAGGATATCTAGATGGGCATAAACAGAATGTAAGAAACCAATTTATTAAAATAAGCATTGGGACCTACTGGCTTGCCTACTGATTTGATTAAATTCTAAATCTGGGCAAATTTCAAGCAGCAAGGGATCACAGTTTTTTGACCCAGAATTCTTAATAACCCTACAAGTTTGCCTAAGTGATAACCGGAGCAGAATCCTATGGGCATGGCATCTACAATTATTAATTATAGACCTATAACATGGTTTCTGAGCGAGTTACTGATTTTAACTCATGAAAACAGATTTTATCTCTTTAGATCCTATAAGCATGCTTTCTAATTTGCATAATTAATTAACTCCTATAGGCATGATTTCTAAGTGTTGAAACTGATTTGTTTATTTCCTATAGACATGGTATGTAAATTGAAGAAAACTGATTTTTACATCTCCTATAGGCATGATATCTAAGTTAAAACTGATTTTTAATCCCTATAGGCATGAATTCTATTAGTCACATGTAGGCAGAATTTTAGACAATCACCATGAAAGTTTATTAATTCATACAAATATGATCCTATATACATGATCACTAATACACATTGAGCTTGGAAATATGTATAGATCCTATGAACATGGATTCTAATGCAGAATTAACAAAAGACCTATAGGTAGTGTCTCAAATATGCCGAAAATATGAAGATTCAGAGTCGCAAACAGTCAGAAAAACATCTTATAGGCAGGATCTCTAAATGAACAGTAACATGCACAATAAACCTATAGGCAGGATTTCTACCCGAGTTTTTTAACAAAGATATATAAAAAACCCCACAGCTTTTACTAATAACCCCAGATCTGTTTATCACAGAGATTATTACATTATTAAAGCCCAATAATAAATAAATTACACAGCAAAATTCATTATACTATAGGGAGCCTTCATACGCCCAATATTAACCTGGAAACCAGGCCTTCAAGAAAAACAAGTCTGAAGTATACAGGTGGCCCATCCATGATACACAAAATTGGGCTTCTGGTGTGTCAAAGTTCCCAAGGGCTTCAAGGACCCCGGGCAATGCTCACACCAGAACCTTAGTTAGAGAAATAGTAGTTTGTAAAAGATTGGAAAATTATCCCAATGTGTTATAGTTTGGAGGAGTCTCAAGGACCCTAGGCAGTGGTCACATCGGGGGTGGTAGGACCCTAAATAACTAAGAGTTTTGAAAAACCAGTATATAAAGAGTAGGGGAAAGTTTTAGAAAACAGTTTAGTCTCCAGAAGCAAATAGATTTAGATTACATAGAGTTGTACCAGGAAACAAATAGAACCTATATTCAGCACATAGCTCAAGTAGATTGGTACTTTTTCAGACTAACTACTCATACTAGTATCACAAAAGGACACTTAACGGACAGAATTGGCCACACTTTTCATGCTTGCAGTATCTAGCAATGTTTAGAACAGGGAACATACAACTAAATCAAACAAGGTTTCACATTATTGGAAATAACTTAGTTTAGCATTGTCACTAAGTGGAATCATATAGGTGTATATCAAACAGAAACATGCTGAGGTTTGAAATAAACTAACCAATAAGCACATAGAACAGAATAGGATAACAGGAACTAAAATATGCCAGTTGAAAAAGAAGTAAGCAGGAATCATAGATCAGATAGAAGCATGCTAAGGTTGAAATAAAATAACCACATAAGCACATAGAACAAAATAGGATAATAGGAGTTAACACATACCAGTTAGGAAGAAAGTAACCAGTAATGTAATGGCAGTTTGGATCCAGATATTTTAGCCTAGGCTTCCAACCAGCTAAACAGTACAGCAAATCAGAGTGATAGAAAGAACTCAAGTTTATGAGAGAACAGACAGCTTTGAGAATTTTGAATTGTAATAATTGTTCAGTAAAGAAGTTGTTCGTGTGAGTGTAAGAGTCTCAGTGTAAGTCTCTTCGTATGTAGGTAGGTGTGTCTGAGTGTAAGTACGTAAGAGTGTTTGAAATCAGAACAATGAAAGGCTTTTTATAGCATACAATAGAACAAAACCAAATAAGGTATGATATTAATTATACACAAATAAGGTTATGAAAAATCAATTAACCAATCAATTAGGGCTAACGCAAACCAATTAATAGGACAGAATCACGTAAGTATTACTTAAATTAAGGAGAATCTTTCACAGAATAAATCATCAGACAAGATTAGGGCTAAATAAAGTAAGAAGTAAGTCTATAAATCAATTATAGGTCGGTCATAATAATCAAAGCCAAAAAATCAGGCCAGTAAGGGAAATATGGAAAATATCCCCAATTATACATAAGGTAAAAATCTGGTAAGGAAATATCGGTATTAACGAAAAGCACAAATTTCAAACCCTAATTAGGAAAGTAAATCAATTAAGTACTTTAATTGACAGAGCCAAAGTAAACGGGCAAAACAAACAGTCGAATAATTGAAACCCTAAGGCATATCAAAGACATAGAGATGAAACTCAAGTAAAAATCAGTCAAAACAGTAAAGAAGAAAACCATAGTTGAAACATTTAAACATTTAAACGTTTAAACATTTTTGCAGAAACCCCAATAGAAATCAAAACCCTAGCTTTTAAGAAAAATGAAATCGGTTAACAATAATAGTAAAAATAGAAAATCTTAAGGGAAAAATACCAAACAAACTCAAAAATTCTTCATATCTAAAGAGATCTAAACAGATTTAACCAGAAATAGCTAGGTTCATGAAAATAAATAGAGGTGAATCAAATCTGGTTTGAACCAGAGATTTGAAACCATAAAATACGAAAGTATTAGTACTCACAGACATCGGAGTGAATATAGACGGATTAACCGAGAAAGGAGAGATTTTTTAACCAAATCTGGTTCGAATCTCTTGATATTATCCTCAAGTAACATGAAAATCAAACAACCAGTAGAGAGATGAGGCCGGATAAGGCATGGAATCGGAGGAAAATCCCATGAATCAAGGTGATATCAGTGACGGTGGGCTAGGGTTAGAAGGAAGGTGAGAGAGAAGAGAGGAGGGAAGGGTATTGAAGGATGGCGGATTCAGAAAAATAGGGGTAGGGTTAGGAGGTTTGTGTAATTAAAAAGGGAAATAGTGTCCTGGACCGTTGATCTTCTTAGATCAACGGCCAGGATTAGTTCTAGGTCGGGGCGGGTTATGGATATTGGGTTATTGGGATATGGGTTAGGATAATTGGGTTGATAGTTATTGGGCTTGGGTCCGAAAATTAATTAAAAGGGCTATATTTTAAATACCTACTCAATTTAATAAAATAATTTATAAAAATAATTAATAAATGATGAAATATGCTATTTGTGTATGAAAATCATTTAAAATAATCACTTAATATTATAAAAAAATAAAAATTCATTTTCGTGTAAAAAATAAAGTAATTATGCATACATGGGCTATTATTGAAAAGTTATTGCAATTATAACCTAAAGATGCAAATGTAATTATGCATAAAATAATTAAAGCTTAATATAAATATAAATGATAAAATTAAGCTACAAAATTATTATAAAATCATTTGTGATGCAATTAATAATTATTTAGATAATAAAATGATGGAATAAATTAATTTAAAATCTTTTAAAATTAAAAAAATTATGAAAAAATACTAATTCATGCTCATGCATTATTTTGAAAATATATATATGGAAAAAATTGGGTATCAACAGTCATGACATTTCAAATGGCTCAACTCCCCTACCTCCATATCTACTTTTTTCCAAGATTCGATGCATAAACCTCATGCATCTTCAATTTCGTTACCCAATCACAAATTTGTCGTCTTTCCTCCAAAGTGAATGTGTAACTTGATTTGGGCTTGAACACCTTACCATTGTTTGTTGTCTGCAAGTATAATTCAGGCCACCTGCAATATTCTTGTTAGTCCATTCTAGCCTTTAGGTTATCTTTTGTCTTACCTTTAACATCCATCACTGTGTTGAAAAAATTATCAAAATAATTCTTCTTAATATGCATGACATCAAGGTTGTGCCGGAGAAGATTATCCTTCCAATAAGGCATGTAATGATCCGACCAGTCATTTTGTGTTCTAGGACCTTGTGCCCCTAAACGAGACTTCTCATATTTGCTTTTACTGATTTATAACTTGCGGGAATGGTCGGTTCGGGATTTGGAGGAGTTTGGGGTGGTATACGAACACTTAGTTCCTTAAGGTTGGCCTTAAAGGCCAAGTTTTACTTCGGTCAACATTTTTAGTAAACAACCTCGGAATTGAGATTTGAAAGTACCAGTGGGTTCGTATGATGATTTCGGACTTGGGCGTATGTTCGGAACGAGTTTTGGATGACCCGGGAGCGTTTCGACGCCAAATAGTGAAATATGATTCTTTAAGTTCAAAAATTGAAGTTTGGAACGTG
Source organism: Nicotiana knightiana (assembly GCA_005239525.1). Lineage (NCBI taxonomy): Eukaryota > Viridiplantae > Streptophyta > Magnoliopsida > Solanales > Solanaceae > Nicotiana > Nicotiana knightiana. Next base: position 22,650 of record ML419918.1, on the reverse strand, counting down.
TTTTTGTGTTATCGAAGTTCGAATGGAATTCCGAGACCTAAATAGTTCCGTCATGTCATTTATGACTTGCTCGCAAAATTTGGGGTCATTCCGAATAGTATAGGTATGTTTCAGCATGTTGAAAGCAAATTCAAGAACTTAAAGTTCTTAAGTTGGATTTAGTAGGTTTTGACGTATGATTCTTAGATTTAGTGTTGTTTCAGACGTTCCGAAGGCTCGAGAGAGTCTGTATTATGATTTAGAACTTGTTGGTATATTTGGACGGGGCCTCGGGTGGGCCCGGATTCCATTCGGATATCGCGCGAGGAAAACCAAGATCTAAAAGAGTTGCTGGTGCGTCAAATCTGGTGCGACCGCACTCGCGAAGGAGCAGCCGCAGGTGCGAGACCGCAAGAACCGGTCGAAGCCTCGCAAGTGCGGCCTTAGAAGGGATACCCAATTTCTGCAGGTGCGGGCCTTTTCCCGCAGGTGCGGGATCCGTTCTGCAAATGTGACCCCTGGCCTTCTTCTCCTCTTCCGCAGGTGCGAGCAATGGATCGCAGATGAGAGACCGTAGGTGCGGTCCTCTAGCCGCAGGTGCAAAAGTCCTGGAGGCAATGTGGTTGTTTTAAGTGCGGGATTTAGAAATTTTAGGCCATTTTCTTCATCTTTGGACGATTTGGGGAGCTTTCAAAAGGGAGATTCGACCTAGCATCGTGAGGTAAGTTAATTCCTACTTGAAAGTGAGATTTATACTTGAGTTTTGAGTAGATTAACACACCAAAAATTGTGGAAATCATGGTTTAGAGTAAAAACTTAAGGTTTTCAGAAAAATAAGTTTTAGACAAGAAATTTGTTATGTAATCATGCAAAAACTATATAATATTTATCCTTAGGTTATGGGTAACTATTTCCCTTGAAAGTTTCCGAAATCCGAATATGTGGTCCCGGGGGTACATTTTAGGATTTTGTAGACTATGTTGAGATAATTATTTAAATAGAGGAATTGTGGAGTTTTGAGCATAGATTGATTTATTTATATAATGTTTGGCTAGTTTTGAGTTCTTGGATGGCGAATTTGGAGATTTGGGCGCATTCTTGACTCGGGAAGTAGGCTTGAAACGAGGTAAGTCTCCTTTCTAACCTTGTAAGAGGGAATTGTCCCCATAGGTGAAACAATTAAATATGTGCTACTATTTGTGGGGGCTACGTACGCATGAGGTGACGGGAGTCCTTGCCTAGCTACTATTATGTTTATGTCGGGTGAGTTGAGGATCCACAAGCATGGTCTACATGTTGTATCTTGTAATCTTACTGATAAATTTAGAATTTCCTGGCATCATCGAATTGTTTAAATGGATAACAAAGAAGGTCACCTATCATTATTTAATTTATTGCCTTTCCCTTGGAAGTTTAACCCCAAGTAAATCCCGAATTATTCTGCTGAACGTGTGTATATATGAGTACCTGAGTCGCATGTATAATTCGCGAGTGGGGTAACCATATTATTTTATTTTTACCGCGTCGCATGTATGATTCGCGAACGGGGGTAATAGATGCATCTATGGTTCATGCCGTTCGAGCCTTCGGCAGTGCACATTTATTATTTCGTTGAATCGACCGTACGTTCACGGCATGTTATATACTTGCGAATTGGTTATTATTTATGTGGTTGTTTAACTGTTAATTATCCTGGGAAATGAATTAGAAACTTGTACGTTAGGGAATTCGGCATATAAGGATATCTGTAGGGAGATTTGATGTTCCTGCCTTTACTACTTATTCATAATTTGCCATTCTTGCTTAGCCTTATATTTAAACGTAATATTTGTGCCCTAGTAAGTGTCAAGTTGACCTCTCGTCACTACTTCTTCGAGATTAGACTGGATACTTATTGGGTACATGTTGTTTATGTACTCATGCTACGATTTTGTAATTAATTGTACAGGTTCTGAGGCAGGTGCATCTGGTTACCAGTCCAGAGCTCGTCCCTGATTTCACGTGGTTCGAGGCTTCACGGTGAGCTGCTTCTCTTGATGCCATTCAGCAGCACTATGGAGTCTCTCTTTTTCTATTATGTCTATCTCTTCTTAGGAAGTAGGATAGTTCTTTTATTCTTTTTATTTTACTCTACTAGATGCTTGTAGACTTATGACACTAGTTCCTGGAACACACATTGGTAGACTATTCTTTTGGTGATGTAATTGATTAAAGTTGATTGTTGGTCTTCGTAACTTAATTGCCCTGCTATGTGTTATATTCCATGCTTAGTGGCTAAATTATTGGAGATAAGAAAAGCATTTAATAGAAAACAAACTAGACTCACTAGATAATTAGTGTCGGCTTGCCTGACAATGGTGTTGGGCGCTATCGCGACCTGGATTAGGATTTGGGTCATGACAACATGGTATTAGAGCTCTAGGTTCACGTAGGTCTCACGAGTCATGGGTAAACCTGATAGAGTCTTGCGGATCGGTACGAAGACGTCTGTATTTATCTTTGGGAGGCTATAGGGTGTTAGGAAATCTCTCTTTAATCATCTTCTATCGTGCAGTTGATGGTATGCTAAATCTCACTCTTCTATTCTCTCGCAGATGGTGAGGACGCGCGCAGCCAATGTTCCAGACCCGGGAGGGGCCGCTACCCCCACCGTCAAAGGTCGTGGAAGAGGCCTGGGAAGGGCACCGGCCCGAGGTAGGGGACGATGGCATCCCAGAGCTACCCTAGTTGCACCGCCAGTGGATCCAGCAGAGGATCCTATCACTGAGGAGCAGAGCGAGGTGCCCGCAGCAGATCCTGTCCCGTTGGACTTCATGACGGCACCGGTATTTCAGGAGGTCATGGGTCATATGATGCGGTTCATGGATACTATGACCCAGGATGGTTTATTTCCAACGGACCCGGCCACATCTCAGGCAGGAGGGGGAGCACAGACCCCTACTGCCCAGCCCGCGGGTGGGGTTCATCCCATAGCAGCAGCAGCAGCACCAGAGCCCAAACCAGCTACGGATGGCGATCCGTAGAAGCTATTGGACAGATGGACCAGATTGCACCCTCCTGTCTTTGGAGGAGAGCGTCATGAGAATGCTCAGGATTTTATTGATAGGTGTAGGGACAGACTGCACAACATGAGGATACTGGAGTCCCATGGAGTAGACTTCACTACTTTCCAGCTTGAGGGCAGGGCCCGTAGATGGTGGCAGTCTTATGGTCTTGGCAGACCGACGGATTCTCCTCTTATCACTAGGGAGCATTTCCCTCAGCTATTCCTGGACACATATATTCCACCCTTTGGGAAGGAAGAGTTGCGGTATCAATTTGAGTAGCTAGAGCAGGGTCAGATGTCAGTGACCGACTATGAGGCTAGGTTTTTGGAGATGTCTCGTCATGGACTTATGATACTCCCTATTGACACAGAAAGAGTGCGGAAATTTGTAGCTGGGTTTCACTCAGGTATTAGGGCCAGCATGGCCCGAGAGGTGGAGATGGGGACTCCTTATCAGCTTGTAGTAGAGATTGCTCGCAGGATTGAGGGCTATCAATTGAGGAGCAATGACCATGGGCAGCAGGATAAGAGAGCTCGATTTTTTGGGGATTTTAGAGGTGCTCCAGCTAGGGGCAGAGGTCAGTTTGGTGGGGGCCAGCCTAGTAGGCCTCCATATTCAGCAACCCCGCCACCTCCTTGAGGTGCTCCGATGAGGCCTCATTTTAGCGCGATGCCGGAGAGTTCTTATCGCCCACTAGCCATTCGGAGTTCCTCCAACGGGTATTCTGGTCATCAGGGATCCTCCAGCTCTTATTTCAGTGCTATGACAGAGAGTTCATACCGTCCTCTAGCTATTCAGGATTCTTCTTCAGGGCAGCAAGATATCGTGCCGAGAGGTTATTAAGAGTGTAAGGATCCAGGTCACATAAAGAGGACTTGTCCCAAGCTTTAGGGCAAGGCAGTGTAGTAGAGTCACCAGCCCGTGGTTACAGCACTGGTGGTCCGACCACCCAGAGGTGGAGGGCAGACGGGTAGAGGTCGTCCTAGAAGTGGAGACCAGACAGGGGGAGCTCATCCAGCTCCTGCTCATTAGGTGGAGGTCAGTCATCTGGCGCTCCAGCCAGATTCTACGCTTTCCCGGCCAGACCAGATGCAGTAGCCTCAGATGCCGTGATCACAGGTATTATTTCGGTATTGCGGTAGGGATGCGTCGGTATTATTTGATCCAGGATCCACTTATTCATATGTATCAGTCCTATTTGCTCATTTCCTGGATATTCCTCATGAGTCCTTGGGTACTTCTGTTTATGTGTCCACTCCTATGGGCGATTCTGTGGCCGTGGATCGAATTTATTGGTCATGTGTGGTTACATTCTGTGGGTTCGAGACCAGAGCAGACCTCCTGTTACTTGATATGACTGATTTTGAGGTCATCCTGGGCATGGATTGGTTATCCCTTTATCACCTTGTCCTATATTGCCATGCCAAGACGGTAACTCTAGCCATGCCTGAGTTGCCGTGATTGGAGTGGAGAGGCTCCTCACTCAGTGCATCCAGTCAGGTTGTTTCTTTCCTGAAGGCTCGACGTATGGTCGAGAAGGGTTGTTTGGCTTATATTGCTTATGTGCGGGATACCACCGCCGAGTCTCCGACGATCGATTCAGTGCCAGTGGTTTGAGAGTTTGCTGATGTATTTCCTACAGACCTTCCAGGCATGCCACAGGATCGTGACATTGATTTTTGCATTGACTTAGCTACAGGAACCCAACCTATATTTATTCCCCCATACCGCACGGCTCCGAAGGAATTAAAGGAATTGAAAGAACAGCTTGAGGAGTTGTTAGCTAAGGGGTTTATCAGACCGAGTGTATCTCCTTGGGGTGCTTCAGTGTTATTTGTGAAGAAGAAGGATGGGACTATGCGGATGTGTACTGACTACCGTCAGTTGAACAAAGTCACCATCAAGAACAAGTACCCGATGTCGCGTATCGATGATTGTTTTAACCAGTTGTAGGGTGCTTGAGTGTTTTCTAAGATTGACTTGAGATCAGGGTACCATCAGCTGAAGATTCGGGACTCGGATTTTCCGAAGACTGCCTTCCGTACGAGATATGGTCATTATGAGTTCCTGGTGATGTCCTTTGGCTTGACTAATCCCCCCGCAGCATTTATGGATTTGATGAACAGGGTGTTCAGGCCATATATTGATTCTTTTGTCATTGTCTTTATTGATGACATTCTGATCTACTCACGTAGCCTGGGGGAGCATGATCAGCATTTGAGAGTTGTGCACCAGACCTTGCGGGAAGAAAAGCTATACGGTAAGTTCTCCAAGTGTGAGTTCAGGTTAGATTCTGTGGCGTTCTTGGGACATGTGGTATCCGAGGAGGGTATCAAGGTGGACCCTAAGAATATTGAGGTAGTTCAGAGTTGGCCACGCCCTACTTCAGCGACAGAGATCAGGAGCTTCTTAGGATTAGCTGGTTATTATCGCTGATTTGTGGAGGGTTTTTCGTCCATCGCAGCCCCTCTAACTAGATTGACTCAGAAGGGTTCCCCATTCCGATGGTTCGATGAGTGTGAGGCGAGCTTCTAGAAGCTCAAGACAACCTTGACCACAACACTAGTTCTAGTGTTTCCTTCCGGTTCGGGGATGTATACAGTTTATTGTGATGCTTCACGCATTGGTTTGGGATGTGTACTGATGCAGGAGGGGCGAGTTATTGCATATGCTTTATGTCAGTTGGAGGTTCATGAGAAGAATTAGCCTGTGCACAATTTGGAGTTGGTGGCGATTGTTCATGCTCTTAAGATTTGGAGGCACTACTTTTATGGGGTGCCTTGTGAGGTTTATACAGACCACCGCAGTTTGCAGCACTTGTTAAAGCAGAGGGATCTTAAGTTGAGGCAGTATAGATGGCTTGAGTTATTGAAGGATTATGACATCACTATTCTTTATCATCCAGGCAAGGCGAATGTGGTTGCAGATGCTTAAGCAGAAAGGTGGAGAGTATGGGTATCTTGGCTTTCATTTCAGCAAAGGAGAGACCTCAAGCTTTGGACATTCGGTCCTTGGCTAGTCGCTTGGTGAGGTTGGACCTTTCAGAGCCCAGCCGAGTTCTTGCACGTGTTGTTGCTCAGCCTTCATTATTGAGGGAGATCAAGGCTCGGCAGTTTGATGATCCGCACTTGGCAGTTCTCTGGGAGACAGTGTTACAGGGTGGTGCCAAGGAGGTTCCTATTGGCAAGGATGGTGTTCTGAGACTTCAAGGCCGCTTATGTGTCCCTAATGTTAACGGCCTGAGGGAGAGGATTCTAGAAGAGGCACACAGTTCCCGGTATTCTATTCACCTTGGTGCTACGAAGATGTATCGTGACCTGAGGCAGCACTACTGGTGGAGGCGAATGAAGAAGGACATAGTGGAGTACGTGGCTAGATGTCTAAATTGCCAGCAGGTCAAGTATGATCACCAGAGACCAGGAGGCCTACTTCAGCAGATGCCTATACCTGAGTGGAAATGGGAGCGCATCACTATGGACTTCGTAGTTGGGTTGCCTCGGACCTTACTGAAGGTTGATGTGGTTTGGGTTATTATGGACCGGCTGACCAAGTCGGCACATTTCATTCCAGTAGCTACTACTTATACTTCAGAGAGGTTGGCTCAGATCTACATTCGAGAGATAGTTCGGTTGCACGGTGTGCCTGTGTCCATTATATCAGATCGAGGTCCTCAGTTCACCTCGCACTTCTAGAGAGCAGTACAGAGTGAGTTAGGCACCCGGGTAGAGCTCAGCACAACATTCCATCCTCAGACCGATGGGCAGTCGGAGCAGACAGTTCAGATATTGAAGGACATGCTCAGAGCATGTGTGATTGACTTTGGAGGGCAGTGGGACCAGTTCTTGCCCTTGGCCGAGTTTGCTTATAATAACAGTTATCAGTCCAGCATTGAGATGGCTCCATTTGAGGTCTTGTATGGTCGGCTATGTCGTTTCCCCATCAGGTGGTTTGAGCCTAGCGAGGCTAGGTTATATGGCACCGACCTGGTGAAGGATTCTTTGGAGAAAGTAAAATCGATTCAGGAGAGGCTTCGCACAGCACAGTCCAGATAGAAGAGTTACGCGGATCAGAAGGCGCGTGATGTATCATTTATGGTTGGCGAGAAGGTCATGTTAAAAGTCTCGCCGACGAAGGGTATTATGAGGTTTAGAAAGAAGGGCAAGCTGAGCCCAAGGTTTATAGGACCATTTGAGGTGTTGAGGCGAGTTGGGGAGGTTGCTTATGAGCTCGCTTTACCTCCCAGTTTATCAGGAGTTCATTCGGTCTTTCATATGTCCATGCTTCGTAGGTACCACACCAATTTCTCTCACATAATAGACTTCGGCACCATTCAGCTAGATGAGAGATTGGGTTATGAGGAGGAGCCACTTGCAATCATTGACAGGCAGGATCTCTAGCTGAGGTCCAAAAGGGTTTCCACCGTAAAGGTCCAATGGAGGGGCCAACCAGTCGAGGATGCGACTTGGGAGTCCGAGGAGGACATGCAGAGCAGATATCCACACTTACTCATCACTCCAAGTAAGATTCTAGACTCGTTCGAGGATGAACGTTTATTTAAGAGGTGGAGAATGTAATGACCCGACCGGTCGTTTTTTGTTCTAGGACCCCGTGCCCCTAACTGAGACTTCCCGTATTTTCTTTTACTGATTTATAACTTGTGGGGACGGTTGGTTCAGGATTTGGAGGAGTTTGGGGTGGTATTGGAACACTTGGTTCCTTAAGGTTGGCCTTAAAGGCCAAGTTTGACTTCGGTCAACATTTTTAGTAAACGGCCCCGGAATCGAGATTTGAAAGTTCCAGTGGGTTCGTATGATGATTTCGGACTCGGGCGTATGTTCAGAATGGGTTTTGGATGACCCGGGAGCGTTTTGGCACCAAATAGTGAAATATGATTCTTTAAGTTCAAAAATTGAGGTTTGGAGCGTTTTTTTTGTGTTATCGAGGTCCGAAGGGAATTTCGATACTAGGAATAGTTTTGTCATGTCATTTATGACTTGATCGCAAAATTTGGGGTCATTCCGAGTCCGTATTAAGATTTAGAACTTGTTGGTATATTTGGACGGGGCCTCGAGTGGTCCCGGATGCCATTCGGACATCGCGCGAGGCAAACCAAGCTCTAAAAGAGTTGCTGGTGCATCAGGTCTTGTACGACCGCACCTGCGAAGGACCAGCCGCAGGTGCGAGACTGCAGAAGCGGTCGAAGCCTCGCAGGTGCAGCCTTAGAAGGGCTGCCCAATTTCTGCAGGTGCGGGACATTTCCCGCAGAAGCAGAGCCGCAGAAGCGAAGCTGCAGGTGCGGGCTCCGTTTTGCAGATGCGACCCCTGGCCTTCTTCTCCTCTTCCACAGGTGCGAGCACTGGCTCGTACATGCGAGACCGCCGGTGCGGTCCTCGAGACGCAGGTGCGAAAGTCCTGGAGGAAGTGTGGTTGTTTAAGTGCGGGATTTAGATATTTTAGGTCATTTTCTTCATCTTTGGACGATTTGGGGAGCTTTCAAAAGGGATATTCGACCTAGCATCATGAGGTAAGTTAATTCCTACTTGAAAATGAGATTTATACTTGAGTTTTGGGTAAATTAACACACCAAAAATTGTGGAAATCATGGTTTAGAGTAAAAACTTAGGGTTTTGAGAAAAATAAGTTTTAAACAAGAAATTTGTTATGGAATCTTGCAAAAATACATAATATTGATCCTTAGGTTATGGGTAACTATTTCCCCTGAAAATTTCCGGAATCCGAACATGTGGGCCCGGGGGTACATCTTAGGATTTTGCAGACTAGGTTGAGATAATTATTTAAATAGGGGAATTGTGGAGTTTTGAGCATAGATTGATTTATTTATATAATGTTTGGCTAGTTTCGGGTTCTTGGGCGACGAATTTGGAGATTTGGGCGCATTCTTGACCCGGGAAGTAGGCTTGAAACGAGGTAAATCTCCTTTCTAACCTTTTAAGAAGGAATTTTACCCATAGGTGAAACAATTAAATATGTGATACTATTTGTGGGGGCTACGTACGCACGAGGTGACGGGAGTCCGTGCGTAGCTTCTATTATGTTTATGTCGGGGGAGTTTAGGATCCACAAGCATGCTATATGTGATGTATCTTGTAATCTTACTGATAAATTTAGAATTTCTTAGTATCATCGAATTGTTTAAATGGATAACTAAGAAAGTCACCTATCATTATTTAATTTATTGGCTTTCCCTTGGAAGTTTATCCCCAAATAAATCCCGGATTTTTCTGCTGAATGTGTGTATATATGAGTACCTGAGTCGGATGTATAATTCGCGAGCGGAGTAACTCTATTATTTTATTTTTACCGCGTTACATGTATGATTTGCGAGTGGGAGTAGTAGATGAATCTATGGTTCATGTCGTTCGACCCTTCGGCAGTGCACATATATTATTTCGTTGAATCGGCCTTACGTTCGCGGCATGTTATGTACTTGCTAATTGGTTATTATTTCTCTGGTTGTTTAACTGTTAATTACCCAGGGAAATGAATTAGCAGCCTGTACATTAGGGAATTCGGCATATAAGGATATATGTAGGTAGATTTGATGTTCCTGCCTTTACTACTTATTCATAATTTGCCATTCTTACTTAGCCTTATATTTAAACGTATTATTTTGCCCCTAGTAAGTGTCAAGTCGACCTCTCATCACTACTTCTTCGAGATTAGACTAGATACTTACTGGGTACATGTTGTTTATGTACTCATGCTACGCTTCTGTAATTAATTGTACAGGTTCTGAGGCAGGTGCATCTGGTTACCAGTCTGGAGCTCGTCCCTGATTTCACGTGGTTCGAGACTTCACGGTGAGTTGCTTCTCTTGATGTCGTTCAGCAGCACTCTGGAGTCTCTCTTTTTATGTTCTGTCTATCTCTTCTTAGGCAGTAGGATAGTTCTTTTATTCTTTTGATTCTACTCTACTAGATGCCTTTAGACTTGTGACACTAATTCCCGGAACACATATTGGTAGACTATTATTTTGGTGATGTAATTGATTAAAGTTTATTGTTGGTCTTCGTAGCTTAATTGCCCTGCTATGTGTTATATTCCATTCTTAGTGGATAAATTATTTGGAGATAAGAAAAGCATTTAATATAAAACAAACTAGACTCACTAGATAATTAGTGTCGGCTTGCCTGACAATGGTGTTGGGCGCCATCGCGACCTGGACTAGGATTTGGGTCGTGACAAGGCAACTCCCAAAATATACTCTATTTCGTCCAAGTATGATTAACACCATATCCGGGGAATCTATAAGGTGGAGCCTCAGTAATTTTACTGAAGTTCTGGACCCTCTCCCAAATTTCCTCACCTAAAAGTATCAGAGGTGGAGAATCATATTCCACTTTATTCTTTTTGAATGCATTTTTAATCCTTCTAAACTCATGATCATCATGCAAGTATTGAAGGTGACAATCAAACCATGATTGCTTTCGGCCATGTTTCAAAGTGAACGCTTTACTATTTTCCATGCAGTCAGGACAAGCTAGCTTCCCAGCATTCATCCACCCAAACAACATTCCATACACAGGAAAATCGTTAATAGTCCATATTAAATTAGCATGCAAATTGAAATTCTGCTTGGTTGATATGTCATATGTTTCAACACCATCACACCATAATTGTTTTAGCTCATCAATCAAATGTTGCAAATATACATCAATCATTCGTATTACGTGGACCAGGGATAATACAATTTAAGAATATATATATATGGACTAGTCATACAAACCTCGAGTGGTAGATTATAAGGTGTAAGAAAGACAGGGCAACATGAATTTGGTGTCGCAGATATCGAAAAAGGCGTGAATCCATCCGTACACAAACCTAATCAAATTTTCCTTTGTTCACTAGAAAAATCGGGATATGTCCTATCAAAGTGCTTCTAGGCTTCTCCATCTGAAGGATGACACATAACACCAGGTGGTCTTCTATTTTCAAAGTGCCATCTCATATGTGGAGTAGAACTCATCGACGCATATAACCTATTTAACCTAGGTATAAGAGGTAAATAATGCATCACCTTGACAGTGACCATATTTCCGCTGGGAAGCCTCTTGAAACAAGGTGTCACGACCCAATTTACCCTCCAAAGGTATCGTGACGGCACCTAGTCTCTACGACTAGGTAAGCCCAATTAGCGGATAAAACTTAATTAGAAATACGATAAATAAAGAAATAAGAACATGGAATCTGAATAATCATAACGATGTCGCTCGGCTCGTAAAAAATATAACTCCCAAAGACCTGGAATGTCACAGACAGTCACAAGCCTCTAACGCTACTGTAGCTCTAACAAAAACTGGAAAGTACATAAGAAAAATCTATATAATATAGAATGGAAGGGGACTCGGAAGATTCTGTGGACGCGGCAGAAATACCTTGCAGTCTCCTAGAATCAGCAGCAACGACTAACCACGAGGCTGATAGCTCGTACCTGGATTTGCACACGAAAACATGTGCAGGAAAGGGCATGAGTACACCACATTTGGTATCCAGTAAGTGTCAAGCCTAACCCCGGTCAAGTAGTGACGCGGTCAGGTTCAGGCTCTATTGGATTTCTAAATAAGTCAATTTAAAACAGTACAAAAGATAGGTAATGTCTACAGTAAGTACTTTAAGAAAATAATATAAAGTTTTACAGTAAAGAGAGTCTTCGACTTGACACAATGTATCACAAAGTGGAATCTCCTGGGATACCTTCTCGTAGTTCCAAATGATTATGCAGTAGAGGGGGATCACCCGAAATACGTCCGTAGTCCCAAAATAAATATGCAGTACAGGAGGATCTCCCAGAATATGTCTGTAGTCCCAAATAAATATGTATTTGTAACGACCCGGCCTGTCGTTCCGAGAATTTAGCCCCGTTTCACCCGTTTCTGCTTCATTTTATGTGGTTCAGCTTCATTTGTGTGTGTTGGGTCGGGTTCAGAGTGGTCATGGTGAGCATTGAGGCAATTAGAATTAGTCTCTCAAGGTAGCCTAATAGTTGAGAAAGTCAACTGAGAGTTGACTTATTGGTGAACGACCTCAGAATGCGGATTTTATGGCTTGAATAGCTTCGTTAGGTGATTTGGGACTTGGGAGTGTGTTCGGAATGAATTTTGGATGTCTGGAGTAGAATTAGGCTTGAATTGACAAAAGTTAGTTTTTGGCGATTTTCGGTCGGCAGTGGAAATAGGCTATAGAGGTCGGAATGGAATTCCGAAAGTTGTAACGATTTTCTAATGTCATTTTGGATATGTCTGCAAAATTTCAGGTTAATCGGAGGTGTTTTGGTTGGTTTCGGCGTATTTTGGCGAATTTTAAGAGTTTCAAAGTTCTTAGGCTTGAATTTGATGAAAATTTTGGTGTTTCTGTGTTGTTTTGGTGTGTCGAGGGCTCGAATAAGTTGGAGTAATGCTACGGGGTATGTTTGGTTGAGGTCCGGAGGGCCTCAGGTGTGTTTTGGGTGATTAACAGACCAATTCTTGGCTTGAAAACTGGGCAGAATGCTGCTGGTGTAAGGTTCTGGTTTCCTTATACGCGATGGCGTAAGGATGTGTGCGATCGCGTAGGGTTAATTGGTGAGGCAGGATTTTTGTTAATCGCGATCGCGTGGAATGGTTTGCGATCACGTGAGTATGAGTGTTTGGTCAGTGCAATCGCGTGGTCTTGTTTGCGATCGCGTGGAGTTAAAGGGGCGTGGGTGAGTTGAGCTTTGTTCTTCGCGATCACGTGGGTTTAAGTCTTGATGAATCGCGATCGCGTGAGGTTGTCTGCGATCGCGTAAGGTAAATTGATGGGGCAGAAAGTTTGTTCTTCGCAATCGCGTGCCAAAGTTTGCGATCGCAGTGAAGGAATTATTTTAGCTGGGCAGAATGTTTAAAAGGGCGGAAGTGCAAATTTGGTTGTTATTTTCTCCATTGTTTCATGCGGACTTGAGAGCTTTTGAAAGAGAATTGAAGGGGAATCAAGGGAAATCATCTGGAGGTAAGAATTTAAACTTCTTAACACGTTTCTATGTCAATTCTTAAGTGATTAAACCACAAAAATTCTGGAAATTTAGCCAAAGTTGGGGAAGAAGGGTGCATGGAAAATTTATTTTTCTTTTGAGGATTTGAGTGGGAAACTGTGGTCCGATTTTAGTGTTCTTGGTATGCATAAAATCGTTGGAGGACGAGGATTCTAAGGATGTAAAAATTATTGAATTTCGAGATGTGGGATCGGGGCTCGGGTTTGGCAAAACTTTGAGATTTTTGATTAAATTGATAATTTTCGATTGGGTTGTGTTCCTTGAGTATATATTAATTATGTTAAACTGGTTTTGGCTAGATTCGGAGCAATCGGGAGCCAATTTGAGGGGCAAAGGCATAGCGGACTAGTGTCGCGACCCGGTAGAGGTAAGTAATGGTCTTAAATCTTGTTCTGAGGATATGGAACCCCGGACTACATAGTTTCTCACTGAATTTGGAATGGCGCACATGTCGGATGACGAATATATGGCGCGTACTATTTTTGGATTGGACTAGGTCCTCTCCGCGGAAACTAATGAGTTGCATATTTACTCAAAATCTTATGTTAAATTATGTTCTAAAGATTTGTGAAATATTCGGGTTGTAAGCCGTGTTTGGGGCCTCGTGCCAACCTGTTTAGACCCCTTTGAGGGTGTTTTACTGGTGTTTTCCTCACTACCTGTTGATGATTTTACTCAGCATCATCGTGCATACTGTTTTAATTGAAACTCAGCTTGATTTACACTACATGAGCATTAAAATGATGTTTTCGGGTCGAGTACCCCGTTCCATTACTTCAGCTGAGGGGATTTTTGAGTGGTTTCACTGAGTGTGGCCGAGGGACAAGAGTGATGGTGAGGTACTGAGTGATATTAGCGCTTGGACCGGAGGATCCCCTCCAAAGTCTGTACACACCCCCAGTGAGCGCACAGAGTGCGAGTGATTGAGTGATTGGGAGGCATAGTGGCTGTGAGGTGCTGAGTGATTGTGAGGTGTTGAGGGATTGTGAGGCATGCCTGAGGGGATGATTATGAAACATGTTTTCGCCCGAGGGGCTGATTATGAAACAGGTTTTCGCCCGAGGGGCTACTTATGATTTTACTACATTCATTTGCATACCAAATCCTTGTTTTAAAGTTGTTAAAAATGTGCATTGTTTTAAGGACTTTTGTGAAGTAGATTTCTAAGGCATGACGACTTCGTATATCCATGTATACTATCGAAAAGTAAGGTTGTGTATATTGTGACTTGATGACATTGATTTTTATGTGTTTCTTGCTGCTCAGAACTGATTTATTTTCATTACTACTGAGTTGACGTACTCACATTACTCCCTGCACCTTATGTGCAGATTCAGGTGTTAGGGCAAGGTGAGTTGTCTATCTGTTCCAGAGATTCTCGGAGGTTTGGAGGTAGCTGCATGCGTCCGCAGTCCTGCTCCTTCTCTTGTTTAACATAATAGAATTTATTTTCGTTGAGTTGTATATTTATGTAGATGCTCATGACCAGTGACTCGGGGTTCTCGGGGGTTGTATTTATTATTCAGTATAGTTTTGACTGTTTTTATAATTGTTTAAAGGAAACTTTTATGGGTAATCGATATAGTAAGAGGTAAATGGGAGTTTATTATGATTTGAGTGAAGTTTTGGTTGGCCTAGTTTCATGATATGCGTCATCACGACTGGCCTGGATTTGGGGTCATGACAGATTGGTATCAGAGCGCTAGGTTACATAGGACTCACCGGTCATGAGCAGGTTTAGTAGAGTCTTGCAGATCGGTACGGAGACGTCCGTACTTATCTTTGAGAGGCTGCAGAACCTTTAGGAAAATCTCACATTTTTAAAAAAATTCTTGTCGTGTGAATCCATTGTATTCAGCCAAGAGCATAACTCTTGAAATCCTTCCATGTATTCGAGCGCGCACGAGAGCGCCTGCTATCATCTATGCATCGACGGCTTGTGGCTTCCATGGGTGAGATGTGATTTTGGCATGTTGGTAATGGGCCAGTCTGGAGGACTTGAGGCTGGATTTATTCTGTGGCTTGATTGCTGAGATTTTCGTTGTGTGGGCACATGTAATTGGGGACTTGTATGTCCGTTCATGTTCTTATTGATGAGAATTGGTGACTAGATGCCTATGTGGTGGGTGTGAATTGATGGTTAGATGTGTTCAGACTGTGAAATGTGTCGAAAGGGTTGGCTGGAAATGTGGTAAGATTTATTGAGTGTTTGATTTCTGACTCGATTTGATATATGGCCTTGAGTTGTGAGTATGTTGGAAGACCTCTCATGTTGTGTAGTTGTGGGGTGGAGCTGATTTCTCTGTTGAGTTATGAGTTCATGGTGATGTTCTTGACTTGATCATTTGCCCTAGTAACGTTCATGTATTTTATTGGCGGTGTATTCCAGCCGTATTAGCACTCCTTGTTATTGTATTCATTGATGGCGTCCTACCATATTCGCGCAGCCGGGAGTAGCATACTCCGTATCCGAGGATGGAATTATAAGGATTCAGGGAGAAAAGGCTCTATGACAATTCTCCGAGTATGAAGTTTGGCTCAGTTCAGTAGCATTCTTGGGACACGTGGTGTCCAGTGAAGGTATCCATGTGGTCAGCCATGTGTGGGTAGAGCTTCCAGAAGCTCGAGATTTCTATTACCACCGCTCCAATGTTACTTCTTCCATCAGCTTCAGGTTCTTACCGCATAATGTGGTACCTCGAGGGTAGGCGTTGGTTGTGTTCAGATGCAGGAAGCTGCAGTGATTGCGTGATAGTTCTGGTCTTTAGAAGTATATGGAGAGATAGAAGTTGAGGCTAAGAGGGTAGGGGTATCTCTTGCAGGTTGTCCCAGGGCGTGTGGTCCCTATATAGTTCTGTAATAAGTCCTCTCCTACCAGTGAAAGATATGTTGTAATTGGAGTTTAGATCGCTTGTGGAAGTTGGTGTGACTATTCCAATGGTGGATGCAAGATTTGGCAATTGATTTGAGTGTTAGATGGTTTGGGTCATTTAAGCTTATGGAGGATTTAGTTGAATCCCACCACAGCATGGTGGCAATGTTGATGTGTGGGCATAGTCTTGTTTGTCTTGATCCTTGGCTTTGGGCCAAGTGGGGGAGTTCGTTATTGATAAGTTGATTCCATGATTTTTTGTGGTGTTGGTTTCAGTTCGAGGTATAGTGGTAAATCAGTTATGACCTGCAGGTATGTGGTCTGGGAATGTCACGGGTAATGGAAATTTCTTCGATATAAGTTATAATGTACTCTGTTGGTCAATTGGGTTCTATTAAATGATTTAATGGAAATTGTAAAAGTTGTAGGGTGCGCAGTGTATGAATTTGTTTGTGGCTTCAAGTGAGTGGATTACTTTTCTAGTATGTCAGTGTACAAACGGGTCAGGTCGATTCTGTCTAATTGGTCGGTATGATTGAGATTTACGTTAGAGAATGTCAAGACTTGTGGTATTCTACATATCGGTATCAGGAAGGTGAAGATAATGGCTTTAGATTTGCAGAAGTCTCTTCAGGGTAAGTTTTTCTAATATGGTGCTTTTGGGGATATTTGAGAGAGTATTCAGCGGCTTATGAGCCTTAGGTGGTATGGTTTTATGCTTGGGTCGCGTGTGGTGAGTCTGGTTTGAAATTTGTGGTATTACGGCATAAAGAAGTATCAACTTGAAGGTAAGTCAGAAGAAACCTGTGTAAATAGGGCGATTTGGTAGTAGGTCGGATCGGCATGGTAAGGGATATGATTAGTTCTTTGGGTATTCATAGGGTGACGAGTTTTTCGGGTGTTTCTTAGCAATGCTCTTGGATTTTTGGTGGTCTGCGTAGTTGGGTTGAGTTAGAAGAGTTCAGTCCTGATGGTTTGGTGTTGTGCAAATGGGATTTCGGATAGTTCGTGGTAATTTCTACCGCGGTTAAGGGTGCATATTTCTTGTTTCGTGTAGTGAGTTTGTTTCTAAATGGGAGTTCTTGGCTAGTTGGGTACATAGTTTCTTGTGGCTCAGAAGGGGCCATGGAGTTCCCATATTTTTCCTAGGTTAGCATGGCGTGTTCGGTATGTTGGGTGGAGTTGAGATTTGCATATGTGAGGTCACGGTTCGGTTCTGGAAGGAAGGTCATAAATTCTTAGGCAGCATGGACAATTTCAGATGACTAGGTAGATGATATCACTAATTGGTGCGACTTGATGAGGGTATATATTTTAGGAAGAGCTATGTGTTTGAGTTAAGGGTACTTCATTGGTATCGCGGTGCCCTATTGTTGGATCGACTATTGATAATCAAGGTTTCTTGGTGAACGGAAGAATTATAGGGGTATTCCCTCGTGAAATGAGTGAGTATTTGGGATGTGTTATGTATTCGAGCGGTGGAGTTGTGATCAGATATGGTAATCCGTATGTTTCATGGACTTCGTGACTGAGGGTTCTCATAAACAGGATATTTTATGGAAGTGAACTGTGAAGATGCGAGCTGAGTTAGTCGGATGTTAGTATGTACCATGATTCCGTCATTATGAACTTTTCGGTAAGTTGTCTACCTGTTGTGGGTGATCAGAGTTAATTTAGGGTCACTGGTAGGATAATATGGGTGCGTGTTCTGCACCGAGTCGGAATTGTTGGCTCCGAATTTATATTATTGAGGAAGGTACCATTCGATTATGATTGATTTGTTCATGTTTTGGAGTGATCTATGAGTTACCCTTCGGTGTTGCAAGGAGTGGTGATTATTGGTTATATGCACATATGGTGCGGTTCTAATTGGACTTTATAGCTAGATTTGAGTAAGGTAAGTAATTGGGTGTTGTGGGATTGAGGAGTGTTGGGTATATACCTTCTGTTTCAGGTGGCATGGTATCGTCCGATTTTCCCCGTGGTTATGGAAATGCACTTTGAGTACTTGATGTCGAATTTCGAATGGTTATTGATTTTTGGGCAAGGTGTCTTGAAATATTCCAAGTGGACCACCGTTCGGATGAGATCGCACGTATAGCGGAGTTATGTAGGGGTATGACCTTTGGTATCGGATTCATGTGTTTTTTATTTTTACGGTGTGTGCCAGGCTATTAGTATGATATGGTCATGGTAATTGTTAATGGCAGGATAGTCCTCTCGTGTGGATCTTTTATATAATTTGATTTCATTGGGGAGTTGCTGATAAGTGCACGAGTTGCACAGGTTTTTGCTTCGAATTGTATCGAGGTGTCATGTCTTCAGGGTGCTTGTCATGGATGAGAGGAGTCATTGGACTTAGAATGAATATTTTTGGAATTTTCTACAGCATAGTTGGAAGGACTTATATCGGGAGTCGGCTTAGAAATCTGCTATAGTTCTTGTTTGGGAAGGGAGAGTTTCATGTCTGGCTGATCGGACGAATAGTTGTTAGTTCTACGTGCTTCTTTCATCATCGGCAGTATATAAAAGTGTTAGAGAGAGGCATTTCTTGATAAGAGGTTATGTACCGGTATTGGGTTATTTTGAGCAGCTATTGAGGTTAAGAGTTATTGCTATGAGAGCTGGGTCACTTGGTGTATTATGAGATTTCATCTGGGGTACGTATATGGCTTTGATTCAGCATGTTCAGGCTTGTTCAGTTTATAATTATGGAAATTTTGATCTTATATATCATTTCAGAAGTAGGAATTTGGTTCTAAGGTTATGGGCCAGGATTTGGGTTTCGAAATTTCAGGGGTATTGTGCTATTAGGCCTATATGGGATAGGGTGAAGTGGGATCACCCCCAGGTATGTGCAAGGTAAGCTACGTAACAGTTTGATAGTGTTGGAGAACAACTCTTGGAACGTTCGAGGACGAACGTATGTTTAAGTGGGGGAGGATGTAACGACCCAGCCGGTCGTTCCGAGAATTTAGCCCCGTTTCCCCCATTTTTGCTTCATTTTATGTGGTTCAGCTTCATTTGTGTGTATTGGGTCGGTTGGTTCGGGTTCAGAGTGGTCATGGTGAGCATTGAGGCAATTAGTCTCTCAAGGTAGCGTAATAGTTGAGAAAGTCAACTGAAAGTTGATTTATTGGTGAACAACCTCGGAATGCGGATTTTATGGCTTGGATAGCTTCGTTAGGTGATTTGGGACTTGGGAGTGTGTTCGGAATGAAGTTTGGATGTCCGGTGTAGAATTAGGCTTGAATTGGCGAAAACTAATTTTTGGCGATTTCCGGTCGGCAGTGGAAAATAGGTTATCGAGGTCGGAATGGAATTCCGGAAGTTGGAACGATTTTGTAATGTCATTTTGGATATGTCTGCAAAATTTCAGGTTAATCGGAGGTGTTTTGGTTGGTTTCGGCATAGTTGGCGAATTTTAGGAGTTTCAAAGTTCTTAGGCTTGAATTTGATGAAAAATTTGGTGTTTCCGTGTTGTTTTTGGTGTGTCGAGGGCTCGACTAAGTTGGAGTAATGCTACGGGGTATGTTGGTATGTTTGGTTAAGGTCCCGAGGGCCTCGGGTGTGTTTTGGGTGATTAGCGGACCGGCTTGAAAATGGGCAGATTATTGCTGGTGTAAGGTTCTGGTGTCCTTCTACGCGATTGCGTGAGGATGTTTGCGATCGCGTAGGGTTAATTGGTGAGGCAGGATTTTTGTTAATCGCGATCGCATGGAATGATTTTCGATCGCATGAGTATGAGTGTTTGGCCAGTGCGATCGCGTGGTCTTGTTTGCGATCGCGTAGAGTTAAAGGGGCGCGTGGGTGAGTTGAGCTTTGTTCTTCGCGATCACGTGGGTTTAAGTCTTGATGAATCGCGATCGCGTGAGGCTGTCTGCGATCGCGTATGGTAAATTTATGGGGCAGCAAGTTTGTTCTTTGTGATCGCGTGCCAAAGTTTGCGATCACAGTGAAGGAATTATTTTAGCTGGGCAGAATGTTTAAAAGGCCAGAAGTGCGAATTTAGTTATTATTTTCTCCATTGTTGCATGCGGACTTGAGAGCTTTTGAAAGAGAATTGAAGGGGAATCAAGGGAAATCATCTGGAGGTAAGAATTTCAACTTCTTAACACGTTTCTATGTAAATTCTTAAGTGATTAAACCACAAAAATTCTGGAAATTTAGCAAAAGTTGGGGAAGAAGGGTGCATGGAAAATTTATTTTTCTTTTGATGATTTGAGTGGACAATTGTGGTCCGATTTTAGTGTTCTTGGTATGCATAGAATCATGGGAGGACGAGGATTCTAAGGAAGTAAAATATATTGAATTTCGAGATGTGGGCCCGGGGCTAGGGTTTGGCCGAATTTCGAGATTTTTGATTAAATTGATAATTTCGATTGGGTTGTGTTCCTTGAGTATATATTAATGATGTTGAACTGGTTTTGGCTAGATTCGGAGCAATCGGGAGCCAACTTGATGGGCAAAGGCATAGCGGACTAGTGTCGCGGCCGGTAGAGGTAAGTAATGGTCTTAAATCTTGTCCTGAGGGTATAGAACCCCGGACTACATATTTTCTCACTAAATTTGGAATGGCGCACATGTCGGATGACGAATATGTGGCGCGTACTAATTTTTGGATTGGGCTAGGTCCTCTCCGCGGCAACTAATGAGTTGCATATTTACTCAAAATCTTATGTTAAATTATGTTTTAAAGATTTGTGAAATATTTGGGTTGTAATCCATGTTTGGGGCCTCGTGCCAATCTGTTTAGACCCCTTTGAGGGCGTTTTACTGGTGTTTTCCTCACTACCTGTTGATGATTTTACTCAGCGTCATCGTGCATACTGTTTTAATTGAAACTCAGCCTGATTTACACTACATGAGCATTAAAATGATGTTTTCGGGTCAAGTACCCCGTTCTATTACTTCGTTCGAGGGGCTTTTCGAGTGGTTTCACCGAGTGTGGCCGAGGGCCAAGAGTGATGGTGAGGTGCTGAGTGATATTAGCGCTTGGGCTGAAGGAGCCCCTTCTGTGATGACCCAAAGGGTCATCACCTATTTTATTACTCATTCCGTACTTTCGAGGCCTTGAAACCTCATTTGTAGTTGCCTCGATTTTTGTGCGCAGTTCGGGCGTGTAGCCGGACAGCTTAAATATGAAATTCTGTGAAAAATACTAAGATTTGATATTAACATGAGTAAATTTGACTTCGGTCAATATTTTGGGTAAACGGACCCGGACCCGTGATTTGACGGTCCCGAGAGTTCATAGGAAAATATGGGACTTGTGCGTATGCCCGGAATCAAATTCCGAGGTCCCAAGCCCGAGGAATGAATTTTTGAGTAAAATTATTTTCTAAAAATATAAGGAAAATGAAAATGAAATCTGATTAGAAAGTGATGGTATCGGGACCGTATTTTTGTTCCGGCACCCGGTACAGGTTTTATTTAGGGTTTAAGCAGTTTCTGTAAAGTTTGGTTGAAATCGGATGTCGTTTGACGTGTTTCGGACTAAAAATGGAAAATTTTATGTTTTATGAAATTTGATAGAATTCATGGATTTTGAGGTTTAATTCGATGTATATGATGTTATTTTGGAAATTTGATCGCACGGATAAGTTCATAGGATGTTTTTGAGGTAGTGTGTTTATTTGGTTTGGAGCCCCGAGGGCTCGGGTGAGTTTTGGATAGGCCACGGACTTCATTTTTGGACTTGGAAACTGCTGGTGTGACTGATCTGCAGGCTTCGCATTTGCGAAGCCAGCATCGCAAATGTGAACTCGCTAATGCAAGCTACTCATCGCAAATGCGAAGGTTGGTCTGGGCAAGCCTAATCGCAAATGCGACCAAGAGGTTCGCAAATGCGAAGATTAATCTGGGCAGTCCTGATCGCAAATGCGACCAAGAGGTTCGCAAATGCGAAGGTTAACCTAGGCAGGCCTGATCGCAAATGCGACCAAGAATTTCACAAATGCGAAGGCTGGGAATGTCAGAAGGGCTCGCAATTGCGAACCCCTGTTCGCAATTCCCATGCCAACCAGTAGCCTGCATTGTACAAAAACCGAATTTTGACTTCATATTCCATATTTTCTCAAACTCAAACACACTTAGGCGATTTTTCCAAGAAAAAGACTTCTTCCAAATCATTTGTAAGTTGGTTTTTACTCATTTCTTTCAATCATTTAACATGTTTTCAACTTAAAAATCAGGGATTTCCATGGGTGAAATTGGGTGTTTGGGGCAGAACTTAGGTTTTTCTAAAATTGGGATTTGAGTGGGTGATTGACCTCCGATTTGAGAGATTTTTATATGGCTAGACTCGTGAGAGTACGAGGGTTCTGAAAATGTAAAATATACCCGACTCCGAGATGCTGGAATGGGGGGCATTTTGGTCATTTCACCTAATTTCGCGTCGTAACCTTGAATTGAATAGTAGAATCAGTTGCATGAGATGTTATTTATGGTATGAAATTTATTTGAATAGATTTGGGCCATTTGGAGTCGGATACTCGTGGCAAACGTGTGGTTTCGGGTTGATTGCTATACTTCGGACCCGAGGTAAGTGTTTGGTCTAACCTTAACTTGAGGGAATAGGAGTTGAATCTTGTTTGCTACTTGCTAATTGTAGAGTACGATGTATAGGCATGCTGACGAGTATCTATACATTGGTCCTAGCATGTAGGGGTGGGCATTCGGTACTTCGGTTCGGTATTTAAGAATTTCGGTTCGGTATTTCG